>JANFAE010000413.1:0-94492 GCA_024613145.1 Pisolithus marmoratus
TCCCGTCTATGAAGGTGACATGGTACCCGTCTCGAGAAGATCATTCAAAGGTATTTTTTGGAGTTGCGGGTACGATTTCTGGCAGGTTTCCCAGCTGCGGCCATCGGCTCTCCGCCACTCCATCCGGAAGCTGAGGAGGAGCCTGAATTCTTATGAAGCAGTTCGCCGTTGCTGTGGGCATGAGTTAGATATTTGAAAGGGGTACGTTTATCCATGTTGGCTTAGGATTCCAAATCTCCATATTGTTAGTGTTCGCCGAGATCCTTATCACAAGCATTAGAGATTTCGTGGTAACGGGTAGTAATGCTCGTGTGCGGGGCCGGTTCCCCTTCCACAGAAAAGTATATACAGCCTCAGAGAAAGGAATCCATAGATAGAAAGACGAACTGGGAACAAGATGCAAAGGTTTGGTCAAACAAGGTTATCCTTGTGATGCACTAGGCGGAGTAAAAGGCCAAGAACATAGTCGATGCACATTTATGTAACGTCTGCGATGTGCGTAGCTTGCAAACTCGTCACAACGATAATGATAAGGAGCTTTTCACGAGGCCACTCGGTTATCCAGACAAACTGGTCTCTTGTTCGAGGTAGAGATAAAAAGTGTTCCAGGAACTATACATCCCACTGGCCTCTTTCTAAATCTAAATAATATAAGCTTGGGCGCCTCCACACACGTCACCGACGTGACTCAACAGCCACACGTGTGCTCCCTTGCCTCTCCTGTTTACCATTCCATGAGTCACTGCGTGCGTCACTCTTCAAGGTGGCCTCCCTTTCTTTCTTCGCTATGGCCTGCACCTGCAATCTGCATGGCATTATTGGCGTGCAAAATGGCCATTCTTTTCAGTATGCATCTGGCAAGAATTTCTGGAAACATGAAGGTTTCATCCCTCTCACCTCTGGTGATCCCCCTGTCGAATTTTTCACATTTGGAGGTGACGGTGCTCCTCTTGCCAAAGGAGCCTATTGTAGTGTGGCTCGTTTTACATATACTGAACGAGAGGATGTGCTACTACAACACATTCGCACAACAAGATGCCTCCGACACCACAAATCCGACACAATTGGACGTTATGTAAAATACTAGAAACGAGTTTGGAAGGAAAGAAAGACGAATGAGTCGTGTTCTGCAAGATGCGTCAGTAGCCTGATTTGAAAACCACTCGGGTTGATGTTATGTCCTATCCCGCTCAAGCATTCCGGTGGAAAACACTGCCTGGGCGGTTAAATCGTACTTAGTCAACCGCAGCCCACCACCATGTTCTACAGGTTTGCAGCAGTCTTGACGACGCTCTTGGTACGTTCGGAAGCACCTCTTCTGAGCGATACTGAGGTGGATGTGATAGGCAGTATATGTCTACAGGAGTGGGCGGGCGTTATACCATCATGTACTTACCGCCCCAGTCCTCCCAAAGGGATATTTCGCAGGAGGAGACTACAGGGACCACTGTGTAGTCATCAAGGACGAGATAGACAATCGCCTCACCCACTGCGAGCACATCATCTTCTGGGACCACCTAAATGAAGAAGATATCGTCACCAACCGGCTTATCTTACTCTCGTGCGATCCTGGGCGGAGAGCATCGAACACTGTCATGGGACCCATGGGCGACCCAGACCCATCTGGCGATTTGTGGATATATTCCACTGAGACGGGATCGTTGTCTCCCGTCACCCTTGCCAACTATCCTGAAGGTCATGATTTCCACCCACACGGCGTGGATGTGTACCCCTCGAAAGCAGGCGCACCGTCCTACCTCTTCGTGATCAACCATGCCCGTGAAAACTCAACCATCGAGCAGTTGCTTCTCGACCCTGCTCAGCCTACCGTAGCGACCTACGTCCGCACACTCACCTCACCCTACTTCGTTGCTCCCAACGCCCTAACCCTGACGTCCCCCACTTCGTTTTACTTTACCAACGACCACCTCATGACTCGTCGTCTGCCAGGTCTCTTGAGCAGTATTTTGCCCACCATCGAAAGCTTCGGTGGGTTTCTCTTGACTTGGGTCGGACACGTTACGGTCTTACCCGATGGCTCTATCCAGCATAAATTCGCTGCACTCGGCATCGCATTCGCCAACGGGGTCGCCCTTACGCGCGATGGGCTACACCTAGCAGTAGCATCGAGCAGTCTGACCAAGGTCCACTTCTACAAGCGCGACCCGTTGACAAACGACCTCACTCGTGATCGTGAGGTCACCGTCCCATTCATAACCGATAACTTGATGTATGATGACGACGACACGCTCATCGTAGCTGGTCTCCCTCACTACCCATCTTTCATGGATGTCGTGGAAAACAAACCTGGTGCCAAGGCCCCGAGTTGGGCTGTCTCAATCCGCCCTGTTGGGTCCAGGCAGGCGGAAGATCAGAAAGACTCGCACTCGAAAAAGATGGCGTACGATTCCCGTGCACCATTGTCAGCCTCTGCGATCGCACCTGCTTCGTCGACGGATGAAGTCGAGACCATATTTCAGAGCGATGGGTCCGTGTATGGGACTTCGACGACCGGATTGATCGATACTCGCACTGGTACGTTTTATTTGACGGGTTTATATGAGGATGGGCTGTTGGTGTGCTATCCAGAGCCGCGGAACGATCTAGGTATGTAACTGTCTCAGGGGTTTACTCCGCCAGACTTGTATATGATAGAGGCCAGGTACAAAAACTGTCAGAGTACCAGTACTACAGAAACAAATAGAGATCGAAACGTCAAGCTTCAAGGCTTTCTATACATCTAAGCATCTGTTCAGCGCTGTCGGGCCGAAACTCTACAGTTTGCAAGACACGGTCAATCGTGAACGATGAACCACGAACAATTGCCAATCTTGACACATCTAACAAGCAAAGCAGTTATCCACCAATCACAACATCCTCCGTCGCCCTGTCTGATACGCAGGAGTCGCTGAACGACGCCGTGCAGACTTTGTGCCACGTATTATCTTCATTCCGCCGCACAACTATTCCGTAGTGGAATAACCGGTTCGCCTTGGATCTACAGACTAGCACCATAAGAGGCTGACCAAAGAGACGAACATCTCCTAGTCTGTTGTGTGGAATCCTCGTCACACCACTCTTCGATGGAAGCTCCCGAATCTCCGCCGCAATGACGAACAGATCCGACTCTGGAGGGAAGTTCGCCCCAGCGCTCCTTCCCGCCCTCCCAATGGCCTCTGCGTATTCAGGGCCCCTCTGTACTTGGGAGAAATCCCCACGGATTCCAAGTTGGCTTGTCACAGCTCCTATGTGTTTCCATTCTCGATCAGCCGTCGCAGAGTCCGCTGGCTGGCTCTTCGCGTCGACTTCTGGTATCGTAACTGACCACAGCGGTGCCTTGTCTACTGCAGTGAATATCCGTTCGCCAATCCGGATCACTCGTGCATTTTCCCCCATATAGTGGTCTGTTTCATAGGACGGGTGTTCTGTGAGCTCGTCCAGGTTCATCATCCCGGACCAGTTCTCGGCGTCGTGAATGCCATTGTTCACTGGAAGTGTGTTGAATGTGAGGGTATCGAGGACGTCCCCGTGAGACATCAAAAACATGAGGTCAAGCAGCGTCCTGCTCCTCGGTAGGGAATAATCCAACCTCAGCTGCCTGAGCGGCTCATCTACGGCTCCAAGCACACCATAGACTTTATCCACATCTACTGAGCTCTGGCGCGAGCACGCTTGTAGCAGGGCACGCTGGGTGTTAGCCTTCGACTTCGGCGAGAGCCCGTTGAGCACGGATTGAACCGGAAGTCGTCGGTGCGGCGAGCTGAGAAATGGAGACGTGATGAGGATAGCGTAGTAGATTTCCTCCCTGGTGAACACATTTTTGGCCGGACAGGAAGAGAAGCTTTTTGGGAAGCTGGAGTTCTTGGTAGGTCCACACCCGCTCAAACCAGTTGTTCACCCATGCTTTCTTCTCTCCAGTGTCGGTGTCATATGTATGCACAAGCTCACTGAACTCGTCGTCAGGCGTGAGCGTTCCAAAAGCGATAGTGCCCGCACTGTCACGGAATATCTTTACCATGTGTGGTATTTGTTCTCGTTTATCTTCTTCGGAGTCCTGATCAATACACACAGCGTCCATCCAGATGTATTCTCCCTTATAATGCGAGACAAGGGTAGACACCCGCTCTAGGACGGTCAGCAATCGACCTGGACTGGAGAAGGCTGCAGAGGACCATGTGCAGCCTTTGACGCCATGAACGATGTGGGTTTCTTGATTGTCCCAAACATGGGAGATGGCCCAGACGGTTTCCCATCGGATGGAGTCAATGGGATAGCTGGAGACGGACCCGGAGGACAAGTGGAGAAGTCGGATGGACATGAGACGGATAGCAAGGGATCTGATGAATTCTGTTGTGACGTGAGCGAGCACTGAGTTGGGTGAAAAATTCCTCACACGAAAGCATCTTAAGGCTAGTTATGCGGACGGAGAGCAGTGTAAGGACCCGAATACTGTTGCAGTGTTTAGATATGCGTGCGTCGTGCTATTGGCCAGCTGGCAGGGCGGGTGGCTGGTGCATGACCTTCCTGTCACAAGTGGCAGTACTCTTTGGCGGCTGCACAGCATTGTATGGGTTTTGTTGATCCTATCTTTGATTGTGTACGTATAGTGTACAAGCCCCGAGGACGTGACGCCTCCGGCAATGGCATCGTTGCATACGGAAAAGTAGGAGCGCATAGCAGATCGTGGAGGATGTCATTTCTGTCCCCTAGCTGTGGGACCGACGTCGATAGCCGGTTCATGCCCAGAAGGGGGCAAGGCGGGTAAGGAGTTGGATTGAAAACGACATACGATCACGGGGGTACCCTCAAATAAACCTTAATATATGAGTAGGGGAAAGACCCCCAAATAGATTTGCTAACGAGCGATGCTTATGTGCGTGTCATGGAGACATTAGCACGAGGACACAGGTGAAGTTGCGGGGTCGCATGGTGGACATGCCCAAGCTTATATTATTTATGTAGATAAAGGACAGGGCCAATGTTGGGCCAATGATGACCTCCATCAGATTGGACCTGATCCTGGTTCTGCTCTCTCTCTTTTGGCTAGTTGCAAGACCCCATCTCATATGACTACTGTGGTCTGTGATCGCCACTGCCGGGCGACATTATCCCGTAGGCAGCTTCAGTAGTGAAGTACTCAACCAGTGCTCTATACCTGTAAGCAGCTGAAGGCTGCACTCTAAGTGTACTCTAGTCGTTCAATTGCCAACAGCCAATGCCAACAGATTCCTGGGCCTAGATGAGATGAACCCAGGTTTGTGTACCATGGGGAAAATTCTCAGTGGTCAGGCAAACATGCCTGACAATACAACTTTATATTCCTCACTTACCAAGATATACATTTTCAAGGTCGTCTGTAAGCCAAGAAATGCTCACTCAGCTACATTATTCAGCATTTGGCTGGAAGAATAACTGTTTTGAACCAGCACACGAGTGGAGTGGTCACACTGGGTACATGGCTCAGGTCAGTATAGACATAAGTAAATATCTCGACAACCCCATACTACAGAGACAAGAAACAACACTAAGTGATGCATCACAGGGGGCCTATACTCAACACATACTGCTGAATAGGAAAAACGAAGGGAACTAAAAGTGGGAGAGGGGTTGCTGCGAAACGGATTCTGGCAGGGTTCCGCTGTTATTATGTAAGCGTCTACGCGGACAATCGTTGCAAAGGACGGGTCTGCTACAGCCAACGACATTTTGACAGGAAACCCCCTATGCCTTGCTGCCTTGTTTACTCCCGTTGAAACCTGGTTGCTTTGTACGCCACAGATCATTGCACAATGGCTCTTGGACTTGGGTCAGTAACGATTCAAGCTTCTCCCGACTCGCCTACCACCACCCCCGTAGCGGAGGAAGAGGAATACTATTCTTCTTGGTCGTTATTTCTCGTGTGCCTGCTGCTAATTCTATCGCTATGGACGTCGTATTACCTGCAAATAAGGCGAATACGGGCTATCCACGAAACCCTGGTTTCCATCTTTGCGGGGATGTTCGTCGGGCTTGTCGTGCGTCTTGCACCGGGAACTATGATCAGGGAGATGCTTGTGAGTATCGAATGTGTGTCCAGATAGAGGTGCAACTGCGGAATATCTAGTGGAGAGCTAGGGGACAGTTCGGTCGCTGTGGAATAGGGTGCCAGTCTCAAAGGCTATGATACTTACCTTCTCATCCCCAGACTTTCAAGCACACGCTCTTCTTTAATCTCCTGCTCCCTCCAATCATCCTAAGCTCGGGATATGAGCTCAAACAGGTGAGGAGTATCCCCGACTGCGTGGATATTTGCGGACTTAAACTGTTGCGGAATACTGTAATTTCAGGAGAATTTCTTTCGGAATTTTGGGTCCATCTTGATGTTTGCTTTCATAGGAACGACCATTTCCGCAGTTGGAGTGGGGTGGGTTTGGATTGTTTGTGCGCGATACATTCGTATCATTGATCCGGTCTAAGCGCAGAGTTCTCGTCTACATTTACTCCTTCTTGGGGCTGGAGTCTCTCGATGTTTCGCTGCTAGAGTGTTTGATCTTTGGTTCGACGCTCTCTGCAACGGATCCGGTTACGATCTTGTCAATTTTCCACCAGTATAAAGTCGATCCAAAACTGTACGCCATCATCTTCGGTGAAAGCTTGCTCAATGATGCTGTCAGTATTGTCATGTATGAGTGAGTCTCGATTGATTTGGTGGGTTCGTCTAGGCGAAGGTGAACTAAACGCCATCACATAGGACATTGTCTCAATTTCACGGGACCGAGATATATCTCTCTTCCATATTCCATGGAATTGGCATTTTCTTACTCTCGTTCAGCGTATCAATGGCGCTTGGTGTCATTTTCGGCCTTGCAATGTCCCTGACGTTGAAGCACTCGTCCTTGAACCTCTATCCCCCCATCGAATCGTGTCTTGTGGCACTCTGTGCCTATACTTGCTACTTCTTTTCCAATGGTCTGTCGATGTCTGGTATCGTGTCACTTCTGTTCTGTGGCATCACCTTGAAACACTATGCGTACCATACTATGTCGCACAAAACGCAGCGCACCACCAAATATATTTTCTCGACACTCGCTCAACTCTCGGAGAACTTTATCTTCATCTATCTCGGACTCTCACTTTTCACAAGTCCGCCTTCTTCAGAACGTGTCACGAACTATGTCAAACCTCTATTCATCGCTGTTTCGACCGTGGCTGTGGTTTTTACGCGGTATGCAGCTGTTTTCCCGCTTTCTGAAGTGATCAACTTTTTCGTGCGATATTTCCGTGGTCAGAGACATGAAGAAATTCCCCACTCCTATCAGATGATGTTGTTCTGGGCTGGCTTACGTGGTGCAGTTGGGGTTGCACTCGCTGCCGGGTTTAAAGGTGACAATGCCCAAACGCTACGAACAACCGTCCTTGTCGTGGTCGTGCTGACCGTCATTGTCTTTGGGGGCACGACGGCGCGGATGCTCGAAATTCTCGGTATTCGGACGGGCGTGGAAGATGAGGCTGCGAGCGACAGCGACGAAGAAGACTATCTTGGACGCCACCCTCGGATAGCTCGTCGCAACTCAGGTAGTGGCTGGGCAAGGTACACGGATGAGCCGACGGGATATAATTTTCAGGCACATGGCTACAGCCGTGCGGCAGCACGGATAGGGACGCATTACGGACCCCGCATTTACAATCACCATGCGCAGCCGCCTCTATCCCCGGGAGCGACGAACATGTTCTCCGCCGCCTCGTCTGAATCGCTTGATTCGGACGTGGAAGTTTTACCAATGGCGAATACGGCTGGGAATGCTGGCATGCACACTACAGATCCCAGGGCAACGAGTCAGGGACCTGAGGAAAATGTACACGAGGACGGGAAGTGGTTCCAGACGCTGGACGAGAGGTACCTACTGCCCCTATTTTCGAACGCTACAGCCAGCCGAACGTTCCAGGCGCGGAGAGCTCGCAGAAACGCTTCGCATTCCGCAAACGCCGTTAACCGCGGTGCCTCAGGTACACCCCACGACAGCGAAGATGAGCCAGACGGCCCGGAGATTGACTTGAGTGCCGTCACCAGTAACGCCGTGCATACACAGGAGTTTCCGCGAACGCAGTCCCCAGAGGAGCAGAGTCGGCTTGAGCGCGGGCTAGGTACGCCCGTTTTACGGAACGGAAGCAGAGATGACGGACACAATGGTGGCTCATGATACGTAGTAGGCTAACTACAAGAGAAGTACATACTAGGCATTTATAGATTTAGTTCGCCCGAACGCCAGAGCAATGATTAGTTTCATCAGTTTATCAAATAACCATTATTATATGTTACAGTTCGGAAGTATTGTACCAGGTATTGCCAACCTTATAGACATCTCTATGCCCTAGAGTAAGACAGTAATGGGATCGTATGCGTACATATATAATATCAACAAGGGGAGCATTTCTGTCGTTAGATGAGACTGGCATCTTGCAGGTGTTGTCTAAGAACGCTCTCTTTTACTGCGCAATTCGTCGTAAGAGTTTTGCAGTCTCGCCGCGAGGTTGCACCACTCACCAACGGTCAGAGTTGTTGCGGTTGCTTTGGTGTCCTGGAAGGATGGAATCGTGAGCAAGTCAAAAAAAAGGCGATTCAGCCAAGTCGAACTCACGATTACCGATGTAAAATGGGAGAAAAAAGGTCGCGGCTTTGGCGAACAGGTTTTGATTATATCTCTGAAGTGTTGCTGGAAGTCTGTGTGATTTCAGTGATTCTACCGTCAGTCGAATCACCAACAATTATATGGAAGGTAAAAGGGAAAGGGAGAGAAGGGGAAGGGAAGAGACATCGATGGAAAATGACATACATTTCATCACCGTGATCGTATCGTTTTTCCGGTCGGCAAAGCTGGGAACGTAATCCCTTACAGAGACACCACGCTTCATCTTGCTGTGCAAGATGTCGCATTTGTTGAGGAAGATGATGATTTGTGCTTTCTCAAGGATACGAGACGAGCAAACGGTGCGCCACAGTTGTAGACTGTCCTCTAGACGGTTTACATCCCGATCTTCCCGCAGACATTCGTCGAAACACGAAATGGGAGCGAGGAAGATGATGGCGTCCACGTCATCGAAGAACGCCGCCCACAATGCACGCTGTAAAAAAGGACTGCATGAGTCGTTGCCAAGGGGATGAAGGAGGGAAGAGAGGGAACATACCGAAGACTTTGTGCCCCCAAAGTCATACATGATCCATTCTCTTCCACGATCTACTTCGGCATCTAGGGGTAGTGGATCGGTAGACAAAGCCAGCGACTGACCTGCTTCCATCATAAATCTGTGTTCCTGGATGCCTACTGTCCGAAGACGTGCTCGGACAATGTCATCGTCGGCCGGCTCATAGTTCGGTGACGCGATGCGATCCACGTCGTCCAGGAAACTTTATGCGTATAGGTCGTTACACACACCGAATGAAGTCAATAGTTCTGTGGTACTTACAAGCCAGATGATTCCTCGATCTTGGATCTCCGGTGGCTGAGGATTTGTTTTACGACTGGATCCTGCCATAGCAGTTTGATGTCGTCTCTACAGCCTACGAGGACATCAGTGACTTTGTCGTGGCCAGCTTCCCTTGGCTCCGAATTAGGACGATTGCCAGAGGAGCGCAGTTTGTCCAGAATAGATTTCCATCCATTGCTGGAACTGACACCGAACTCGCGTCTGCGCACACGACTCTCTGCCGGATCGGATGGTGGACGTGAGAGTGCGTAAACCTCTTGTGATCCTGGGCCCAGACGTTTTTCGAGGTCGACCAGGAGGGTTCGCAAGGGAGCAAGGCGGAGCTTTAGCAGACGATGTTTGTCAGTGAATTTGTATACCGTGGTGTGAGAACGGTGTTCTCCTTCGGAATCAGAAGTGTCTGTGGTTGTCAGGGAAGGTGATGAGCACTTATCCCTATTCGTCGCCATGGCTTGTTGTAGAATGTCGAGGACCTCGAGGGCATTTCTGATCAGGTTGAGGTAGATGACATCTCGCCATGCCAGACGCTCCTCCAACCACTGGTCTTTTGCGTACTGGAGCTGGAAGTCTGGTGGATGCCGTCAGCGTTTGTCAGCGACAATAACGTTATTGAGGGACCCAACTCTTTAGAGTAGCTGATTTACCTGGGGTGCTTGTGGTGAGACGACAGGTGGAGAGAGAGAGAGATGAACGACAGACGCACCACTCTCGCTTTGACCTATCAGAAGGAGCTTGACGGGTTTCTTCTTCTTCTTGAGGGCGGCCCTCTCTTGACGAAGTTGCTCGTCGATGGCCTCACTGGTCTTGCGAGCTTCGGCCTCTGCATCCTCTCTGGCTGACTTTTGCTCCGGTGTTTCGTTGGAAGGTGGTAAGAGCGCCGATGCGAAGGGGTCGTCCGGGCTAACATGCACCATGATCACAGCATAAGAGAAAACACAGAAAAAAAAGAGTCCGGTGGCAGACGACTTCAGGACGCTCTGAAATATATATACTGACAGCGTATATATTGCCTTTTGGATCAGAGGCCCAAAAAAAAGGTGGCCATGAGTTTACACGGCAGCACTACACTAGCTCTGTATCGTCACTACCCTGAGATTTTGCCATCTGAACGCATGTTATTCCGTCACCACCGGTTATCTCATAGCGCAAGTACATAAGTGCATCGTCCGCATAAATGCACATGGGACCGGTGCGGTAAAAGGCCCCGCAGTCTGTGGCGTCCCAGACTAATACATTCCAGAACAGAGGGCAGCAGGGGTGCGCGTTGTGTGTCCCAGTGTATCCGGGTGACGCATTCGATTTCGATGAACTCTGATTTTACCTTGGCAGCCGCTGTCGCGGACTCGCCGGCTCCCGCGACAGTTACTATATAAGTACATGACAGTGCACGGCCGTATTAGTGAGTAAAAACACAAAAAGTACGCATGACTCGCATCTTTAGTATGTACGTCCCTGCAACTTCGTCGGCCCACAACGTCCAAGTGTGGGTGCCTATGACTATTTCTGGTGTCACGTGACCGGCGTGGCGGTGAGTTTACCTTTGTTTGGTCCACGCGTCGAATATAATAAGCGGCGGCATGTGACTTGCTCGTGACCTTTGACCTCCTTACCCCGTGACCTGCATCTGCCCAAGGACAAGTTTGCTCCTCGTACAAACTACGCTTACTGCACTTGTGTTGTCAACTCAGGGAGTCGAGTGTTGGACGTGATGGAACAGACTCGTATTGATGCTGTGGAGATGCAGAATCTCTTGAAATCGTTGCCGGGCTTATTCCAAAAGGTTTGTATATGCAACACGTGATCTTTACTCGTCTCTCTGCCTTTGAGCGGATGACTGTGTGAACCTCGTACCCTCTTACTCAACCCTTATACCTTGCCTTAGGCTACCGGTCAGGTAGACATCCCCGCAGATGCCGCACAATCACTTCAGGCGCTCGCACAGGCGGGCATGTTCCCCATCCAAGGTTCGAATCCACAACAGCTACCGCATGCACCACATCAAGTAGTCCCTCACACGGCAGCCCAGGGTGTGCCCGGCATTGGCGATCCTGGCCCGTCGTCTCACCCGAGTGGTCCGCCTAACTTGGGTCAACTCTCGGCAGCCGCGGTTGCCGCCCAAGGCCCCCAACTGCCTCCCGGTCCCCCACCACAGGACATGTCCGACGTCCAAGACGAAGGGGACAGCGAGGACAAGTCAAAGAATGCATCGACCAGTGGTCGTACTCGGGGAGGCAGAAATCCCGCGATGGGGACGGATGAATGGGCACGCCAGAGAAAGGATAACCATGTACGCCTCCAGACAGTTAGCGTTCTCTTGCATGTAGCTTACACGAGCTTTTTTAAAAACAAAGAAAGAGGTCGAACGCAGACGCAGAGGCAATATTAACGAGGGTATCAACGAACTGGGCCGCATCGTACCCAATAGCTCGGGCGAAAAGGCGAAGGGTGCGATCCTGGCACGCGCGGTGCAATACATTCACCATCTTAAGGAGAACGAAGCACGCAACATCGAGAAGTGGACCCTTGAAAAGCTATTGATGGACCAAGCGATGGGAGACCTTCAGGCCCAGTTGGAAGAGATGCGGAGGCTGTGGGAGGAAGAACGGATGGCTCGGCAACGCGCTGAAAGTGAATTGGAACTGCTTCGGGGTGTTTCGCAAGCGAACGCCGCATCAGCAGGCGTTGCTCAGCGACCTCAAGGTCACGGATCAGGTGCATTAGGCCCATCATCTGCCCAGCGCTCCCGTTCACCCGAGTGTCAAGAGCCAGATACAGTTCAGGCACGAAGCGACGGAGAATCAAGACCAGATGTGGAAAAGAACGAAGGCGACGGTACCGCTGACGGCGGCCGATCGAGCAAGCGGCCCCGAACGGAGTAATGGCCGTAGGTTTTTCTATTGAGTACCTGATGATGATAACGATATGATGCTTCTCTTTTTTGTTCGCCTTGTATCACCCGTACTATGATAAGTTCGCTTTATTGTCGTCAAGCCCCTGTAGTTATGAGGAAGAGTCCGGTGACTGGTTGGTCTCGCTAGGTGCATGTTACTGTTGCTGTACGATTGTCCATGGAAGGTATTATTGTCCATGCGGATAGACTCGCTGTGTCAGGTTCGTAGTCATGCATCAGTGATTCGGAAGTTATTACTTAGGGGTCGCTGTTTCGTCACACGGGATGCCAGGGACGAGCCTGCAGTTTCGGGTGTAGTCTGTGCCAGGGTGTCACTTATTACGATCTGTTGCGAACCCAGTTATTCATTCAGACGATAATTCTGCCAGTGGGTATGGGTATCAGATGGATCAGACACGATCTGATTATAAGTGACACCCTAGTAGTAGTAGACTCCAAGAACCCATCTCAACGCCATCTGACAAAACATACGAAAAATGTCGAGGCATGCTGTTCTGGATGATGAACTCCGTGCAGCCCTAATTACCCTCAAACGAGAAAAACCCGGTCTGGGCGTGGCGAAGATACATACCCTCTTGCTAGAGACGAACCCCACATGGTCTGTCAGCGAAAAACGAGTGCGCAAGATTCTGCAGGAAGAAGGGCTCCTTATCATCAATGCATCCGAAAAGGCTAACGACGGAAAGGAAGACAGGAGTACTCGAGTGTACCCGTCCTCCAGTCTCAACAAGGGCTTAGATGTGAGCAAGTGGAGCAAGAAGGTTGAAGTCCGGTACTTTGACGCGATCAAAGGCAAGGGTCTCGTCGCGACGGAAAAGATATCGCAGGGGGAGGTGATATGGAAAGAGGATCCATTCATACTTGCACCAGAGTGGTGAGTAGCTTGAAGATCGAGTCTCGGATAGTGCAACTCCTTTTTCTCTGCAGGGAAATATACGATTTGCAAGTGTCGTCGAGAGCATGTGGTTTCTGCTCGACGATCATCAGGGACCGCTCGCCCCTCCACGTGCTGTGTCAAGCTTCGACGTTCTCGGCTCCTTGTCCAGCTATCTTCTGTAACAGGCTTTGTCGCCTGCAGTCGGATAAGGTGCATCCGTTGCTTTGCCCGGCCCGTAATCAGGCGTCTATCCCCTTGCTTGCGTTCGCACGGAAAACCGAATGGCTCGCAGTCCATGCGCTTGCTCAGTGCACCAGCAGATTACTGCTTGCTTCTCAGGCAGACGACGAGTCGTTGAATACGGACCTGCAGGTCGTGCAGAGCCTCGCTGTCTTGGGCATGGAAGAACGGTTCCGTGCTCTCATGTTCGTGGATTTTTTTTAACCCTCATTCTCGGCTGATTGACTTCCATTTCGCAGCGACCAGGGTGTGGAGCCTGACAGGGAGACGTGGCGAAAAGCTTACGAATTATATTTACAAGCCTTCAAAGAACCAAAAACTGCACTCGAGCAGAAGAAATTAGCCAAAATTCTGAGAAGGCCTATACCTGAATCGTTGCAGAAAGAGCTCTTCGGATACGATGCATTTTTACGGGGACTGGGCCGCATAAGTTTGAGTACGTCTATCTCGGTGGCTTGTTTGATACGCTCGTTCACTTGTGGGCGCGGTGCTTTCATTCTATAGACATCGAAGCACACGGAGGGCTGTACAGACTGCATTCTCATCTCAATCATTCGTGTTCTCCGAATACTTCGGTGCGGCATCTCGATCAGCGGCATGCACTTTCCCGTATCACCGTCCTTGCTAAAACCGATATCAACCCTGGGGACGAGCTCCTCATTTCATATACGGATCCCAATGGCAATTTTCGAGTACGGCGTAGGAGACTGGCTGAGTGGGGCTTTGGACCATGCCGATGTGAGCGGTGTCTCGCTGAGGAGGAAGAAGCGAAGGCAATTGGCAATGGGGATACTGAGGCTGATGATTTGGCAGATCAACTCCGCACTGGCTTAGGGTTGATATGAGCCTGCGAAGAAGTAACCTGATTGTATTTAGGAGCTTGTTCTCCCCATTATTTTGTTCGAGAAGGGTGGTAAGCTTGTATGTATGTAAATCATGGCTAGGTTGATTAAGGAACGGGGAGAAGTGGGTCGGAGTCAGTGCCAGCAGTACGGTGTACAGTATGGACCGTCCGCTCCACCCTGGGCACGAACGCCGATCCTTACGCCGACGCACTACATCGTACAGGGCTATTTGTACTCGAAACGTGTTGAAGGACTGAAACGCTGGGTCACTGGTGTTAGTTGAAACTTGAAACCCTCACATCACTCTGATCTGCGAATCAACCCATCATGCGCACATGCCTCCTCATGATCGATTTATCTTCGCATACTAGCATGGTATGGTGATGCCGGTTATGAACTTGACTGCAAGTGCATGACAACAGGAACGGGGTTATGATTGGGCGGCCGGTAGGGTGCACGTGAGCTCGCATCTCACTTTGATCATTCCAGGCTGTGCAATTCAGCGCTGCCATCACGGCGGTACATAACTAACACATATGACTCGGCCCTTGAAGAAGTTGCCCATTCAGTTGCCGCGGACCGTGTCGCTCGCTGTAGGATGCTGCCTGTACTGTGCATCTTATCCATGAAACGATGTGCTTCAGTCGTCACGTATGATTTGCAGTCGCGGGAAGACGGTAAGACCCCACAGGCGAGCGGTCTCATACGGGGTTCATCTGGTTTCATGTTACACTGCACACAACTTACCTGTACTTAAGGCCGACGTATTAGCGTTGTCAGCGGCTCGCATCTGCCAAGCTACGGCGACAGTGAGGTTGCTTGGCATCCGCATTGGTCACCGTAAGCACATACTGCGTCCGCTGGTCTCGCTTCAGTTGTGTTATGCTTATGAATGACGTGAACAGCATGGTCAACCAGTTCAACGCCGACTATGGGGTATATAAGCGATCGCTTTTCTCGATGCAAAAATTATCTCTATCCGTGGGGCCGTAGTGGGAGACGGTTGTCGCTATGTCGATCAAAAAGTATCTGCTGGTGCTTGCCACCAGTGTCAGTACCGTCCTCGCCCAAAGCCAGACATGGTACGTTGTGTTCCGTGCTTGTGATAGCAATGTCTAACTGATGCCTGGCTTGGCAAGGTGCGGGAAGAACTACATGCCGAATCAGACAGTTGTTCCGCCGGGGGGACAGTTCGTTCTGCCACAGAAGAGCTATGATCCTTTGTTTGCGTTCCGATGTGCCCCAGGGTTCCGTCCATACCTACAACAGGACGCCAAGACAGCCGTGTTCGTCGTGGATACCCGGATCGTGTATGACTGGATCAATGGAACATCTCCTATCACTCTTTCTAGCAACAACACGAACAGCACGTCCCCATCCGATGCCGGGAACGTGACCGTCTCCATCAAGCTCGACGGTGCCCACACTACACTATCAGTACCAATGAATGCCACCGGATTCCAGATTCCTTTGGACCTCAGTAACGTGACGGCACAACAGACGCCATACGAGGTAGATTGTGTGGCGTTTTACGGTACTGGAAAAGCGCAGAATTATTCTGCGAGGGCATCGTTGTTGTATCTTCCCGATACGAATAACTCTGTTACGAAGACGGATTTAAGGACGGGGTCGCTGTGGGTGCGGCCTGTCAATAACCCAACAAGCGGGTTCCGGCCGTTCGTTCCTCAGGGTTTTTATGTATCATTTGATCAATATCTCGCAAAGAACCTTTCCCTCATCGATCAACTCAAAGCTGACGGGTGAGTGTAGTCCCCTGTTTTTGGTTCAGACGAATATCTGATTTCCGGTAGTTTCAATACTGTAAGGGGTTTTGAGCCCGTCCTGTCGGGGTGTCCTGACTCTAGGAATAGATTCACCCAATCCCTCCTTATGATAATGCCACCGTCTTCGAGCAAGTGCTCAACAGGACCATCGAGCTCGGCCTCTACGTAATTTTCGATATGCGATCGTAAGCTCTTACTTTTGCAAGTCTTATGAGCAACCTTGGTGACGTGCGTTTGTAGTAACTATCAGAACTTGGCAGCAGTTACCAGCCTGGTGAACACATACAAGTCTCTTCCAAACCTGCTGACGTGGGAGACTGCCCATGAACCCGATGGCAACTCGGATCCCCTCAACGCTACCAAGGCAGTATACGACGTCATCTACCAGTTGGATGGTTACCACCCTGTCTCCATTGTGCTGAACTGCGAGGTAACCGTCTGCCTGCGTATTTGGCATCTTGGTATCCTGATGGATTACACAGGACTACAACTTCTCTCCTTATGTGGAAGGTGCGGATATTGTGCTTGAGGTATGTTCTGTAGTGCTGCTATGCGAGTACATGTACGGATTGCTTGTTTTACAGGACGCCTACCCAATCGGTATCAATGCAACGTACTCGCCGGTCTGGAACACTCCCTGCACTCCCGACTTTGGTCACTGTGGATGTGACAATTGCAAGGGTGGTTTGATCGACATCAAGGCCCGTGTTCAGACCTACAAGGACAGGCTCGATATCCTTGGGTACAGCCGTACCAAGTCCGTATGGACGACTCCTCAGGCCTTTGGAAGCGGAGCGTGAGTTGGAGCTAGATGCTTGTGCAAATCTGTTTGCTCACCATTTTTAGTTACTGGAATACCACGCCCACTGGTCAGCAATGGGCTGCTATCGGTCTTATTTCGTTCAGTCACGGCGCAATGGGTTTGTCTCATCCTCCAAAAGTTTATGGAGACTGGACTTATCTCGGTGTATAGGATCCATCTCGTACCAGTACCCCACTACGACTGGCAACGTCACCACCATCGAGGGCACTGCAACCAATCTTACGGGTATCATCACTAACACCATCCAGCCATTCCTTGGCAATCCCAGGGCTACGGTTTCTGTCTACAACTACCACGGCGTTGACGCAGGGTTATGGTACAACGGTACCATGTACCTGCTTCTCGTTGCGAACACCGTCAACGAGCAGGTTATCGTGCCATGGAGTGCTGTCGGACTTGGGCATCTCACCAACGAAACTGCACAAGTTCAGCGCATCTTTTCAGTTGGACAGAACGTCAACTCGAGTTCGTTGAACTTCAAGCCGGGTGGTATTGGTATCTACACGGCGACGCCCTGAGCTGGTGGAGGGAATCTGTGGTTTTTTCCCAAGGTTCTGTTCTTTTGCAAATAGATTATGGGTTACGATACATATCTATTGTTTTAACTTCAATGTTCGATTGAGACTGAGCAGTTCTCTGTCACTGGTATCAGAAATGTGATTTTCGGTGTGGATAGCTGGCGATTGTTGTGGGAAGTTGTAAGCGACAGCGGAAGGAAATTCAAGTTGGAAAGTTGTCTTCGAGAAGCCACAAACTTTTTTAAATTTTTCTTTTAAATTTCTTTCGAGTCCCCGAGTTGCTTCCAGCGTCTAACCGCGTCGAGCTGGCAACGTCTGTGTTGTGTGTGTTGGCGCGCTGTTTTCGTCCTCGCCCAGTTCGCTCGCTTTGTCGACGCTCGCTCCACTCACGCCTCTCCTTCGTGTTCACTTACTTTATTGCATGCAACCAGTGGCATTCAAATTCTTACTTGTGACGAACCGCAGTCTCCGTGTGTTAGATGGCGCATCAAAACCACGCCTCGGATGGCATTACAGGTCCCAATAAGCTCTCATCCCGGCTGGCATCGCTCAGGATGTTCAAACCCAAGTCCGGGTCTACTTCATCTGGTACGTCTACGAGCATAACATCCCAGTCTTCGCGTCCTCGTTGGACGCGTCTCATACCCCCCAAAAACAGATTCTTCAACCCTCCCACCGCCGCCGCCACCCAAAGATACCGTGTACAATATTTCTTCCAACTCTCCCTCAAATCCCCCTTCTGCATTCTACGCGAAATCCCTCTTCAGCCGTTCAGTTAGCTCACTGTCACCCTCGCTGAGTCGTGCGCCATCACAAGGGCAACCTTTGAGTCCAGATTCCAACCCTGTTACCCCCCTGACAGCAGGCAGCTTTGGCGTACCCCAACATGGTTCTACCGGAACACAGGTTGCGGTCTTGGGACGCGGTATGACAGCTTCCCCTGTCCCGTCAGGTTCAGGTGTCTCGTTGAGATCAGTCAGTGGAGGTGGGGAGCATATAGCGACTCCGTCAGTGGATGGATCGACTGATTCGAGCGGTTCGTTTCCCCCAAATCCAAATCCGTACACGTTTGGCATACCAGCTGCGCAACTTACAGACATGAACGCTACGAAATCTAAAAAGGCTCTATTCAAGCTATCGTCGCTGGGGAAGAGAAACAAATCTCGGAGAGATTTGAGCGAAAGCGCCAGTACGAGCGAATACGAGGGGAGTGGGAAAGAGGAAGGGGACGAGGGAATATCAGTGCCGTGGAACTTTCAGGTAAGTGGCACTAAACCCCCTGGCGTGCGGCCTGGCAGCGCTGACATGGTGACAACCGGTTGGCTCACCTGAAAATTGTGTACGCCGATACGACCGATACGCCAACGACGATTGTATCTGGGAATACCGTAGCACCACATACATGTCGACGAAGGGTAAACTTATCTGACCTAGTGTCTGATGTTGACTAACATGTGGAACCTAGTTACATCGGTCTTCCACCATCGTGGGCCACCGCTCTTTCTACTGCTGGCTTTAGCGAGGAAGAGATTGCTGCTATCCATGCCCGTCGTAAGGCTGCCGCCGGCACGAATTTGAAGAACGGGTAAGTCTTTATAGTTGTCAATCACAGTCGACTGGTACAATATATTGCCCAACGCAGCTCTAACGCTGCAAGTCCTCATGCTCAATACTCTTCGGCACGACCCGCATCACCGGTGTTGCGCAATCCCCTACCCCGCAGTTCAAGTCTTGCAAGGCTCCGTATAGATTCCCCTTCGACGCATTCCGCTGGTTCCGGTTCTGGTCTTGCAAGTGCCACTGGGGGCAATCCTTCCCCGTCACCGCGCATCACAGGATTTGGAGTTCGGGCTTTGATACCAGGTGGATTCCTTGGTTCAAAAGGAGGGGATAGCACAAGTACCGCGGGCGGGAATCGGAGGCGGAATGGTGTTAATTGTGCAGGATCTGGCGTTGGGGAGGAGTCAGAACCATATGTCATGGTGGACGGGGACGTGGACGCTGCAGAAGGGGTTGGAGATGAGACTCTCATCGAGCCGTTCCCATATGATGCGGCTAGCATTATAACACATCACACCCATTCTTCACAGGTGCCAAGCGCACTTGCACTGACCCAAGCGCAGACACCTCGAGGACCTCAGGTTCAACGCACTCAGTCCGACGCAGGAAACGTCCCCTTCCCGAGTCCAGGTACTCCTATTCGTGGAGCCCCGCCTCTTACGCAGTCAACTTCGTTGCCTGTTCCTTCCCCAAGGGTTCATGCTAATTCTAGCCCCAGCCTCGCCGCAGACTCATCCATCTACCATGGCAGTGCGTCTCCGTCACCATCCCCATCGCATTCACTATCTGGTCAGCCAACTGCCTCGTCGGCGCTGCGTACACCTCCTCGGCGGGTTTACCACGTTGCAAATGCGTCCTCAGATTCTAGTTATGGTGACCCTCCCCCAGCGTATGCATCACCTGTACGAGGAGAGATATTCCGTCGCGAGAAAGAAGGACCCCACCAGACTCCGACTAGTGCAGGCTCGTCGAGTCCCCCACCAACTCGCTCAATGCCACCCATATCTATCCCGGGAACTGCTGAGCGTAGCCAAGCAAGTAAGTGCAGTACCTCCGCGGGGAGTTCGAGCGGACGCGGAACCGCCCACTACGGTCTGTATGATATCGACCCGTTCGATGCTAGTGATATACCCGCCACGGTGGAAGACGTGCTGGACATATCAGCTACCCATTCATCGCTGTACCTTGACAACGACGATGCAGAGCAGCACGGCATAGATATTGCCATGCAACGGCAGCGTCTGCTTTCCCCAACGCCACCTCTCGTCATCGATAAACGTCTAACGCGTGCCGCGAGTCTCATGACGCAACCCCCGCGTATCTCGTTCCACCAAGAGAGCAGCCTGGAGGACTGGACCTCGTCATTGTTTAGTGCGATCGGTAGTGACGACGCCACCGACCCTATTGACAGTAGTCGGTCCAATTTGGTGGCCAAATCTCGCCCAAGATTGACGGTCCCTCAGGAAACTGAGGAGGACGAGAAAGCGGAGCGGCGATTGACACTACGACCCGCATCTCCTCCCCCCGCACCGAAGGTTACATCGTCACCCATGTCGCCAGCACCAAAATTACTAGACGTGTCGTTTGGTAGGAACATATCTATCGGCGAGCATGTCAGGCAAGCTAGGCCCCTCTCGCCGGAAAAGACAGAGGTGGAGGTGTCAGAGGCCGAAGCTGTGGGAGTATCTAAAGGTGCGGATGAGCCCCGTGAGCTATTGTCGATATCGTCTCCTTCACTTCCTGACGTCTCATTCGGTCCGAATGTATCTTCGCTCGGTAAAGATATCCTTCCCTCAGTCGTATCACCCTCCTCCCCCCCCTCCGCCAATGAACCGAACTCAGAGAGTGCCGCTCCAGCATCCAAGTTGAAGCCTAGGCCATCTCTGCCATCCCTCGGGCTGCCTAAGCCAAATGGCACCATCAGCATGGATGGGAAATCTCCAGTATCTCCGTTTTTGCGTTGTGGACCAAAACCTCTCCCCCTGCCAATCCCTCCCGACCAAATCCGGGCACAACTGCGCCCCTCCAAATCAGACCACAGCCGTTCGTCTTCTCAAGCGCGGGCACCTAATTCTCAATTACAGACACCATCTCAACCCTCTCCCGTCATTTTGTCGGTGGAGCCTTCGTCGCAATGCAGCTCCCGGCGTGAATCATCTTCTAGCCTTGCTCCTAGGTCAAACCCTGGCGATCGAGATTCGGGAATGTCAACCGTCACTGTTACACAGGCGACAATCGTCATGGTCAAGGGGCAAGCAGTGCGGCGTGCGGTAGCAAGCGTCATAGACCCTGACCTGATATCTCCCCCATCGGCGTCCCAACGAGACAGTTTTGCCTCTGCTTTTGGTGTGTCACGAGGAGTTCCTGACGCCCATGCCAACAAGGAAATGGCCTACGAGCCCAAGGAAGAAGAGCCTGAACTTGAGCGTCCGGATGATGCGGACAGCCAGTCTTTGCTTATTTCGGGGACCGGTTCTGGCCCACCGTCATCACCATCTCCGACATGGCCTGCGCCACCCCCTCCGCCTAAAGAATTGGACACAGATGCCACGCCACGTCCCGTTTCGAGGTTCAGGACAACCTCCTTGCAAAGAGTGAGTCAGATAACGGGCCTTATGGGAGGCATATTCGCATCGCCGCGTACTTCACACTTTCCGCATATGAGCTCTGAGACTACATCTTCAAGTGAAAGCGTTCCCCTGCCGACGCCGAAGGGAGTTCTTGCCCCACCACCCCCACCACCGAAAGGAAAAGGCATTGCGCCTGAGGCCAGAATGTTAATATCGACAACGGATACGTTTGGTGGGGTAGACGTGGAGAGTGAAGAGGAAGTTGCAGAGTCTCTGTATACACGCTCGGCCTCTTCGCGCAAGAGCTCTGTTGGGCCTTCTTTACGCTCTGTTGCGTCGTCGCAGTCGCAACTGCACTCACCCATTACATCGTCGCCCCGAAGGGGGGCACCGATACCCTCGACTACTGTACCTCACCCGCTATTGGCACCGCTGCATGCTTTCATCAATCCTATAGACCCATCAACCCGATTCACAGAGCTCGTGGAGATAGCGGAAGGGGAGAGCGGTTCTGTCTATGCTGCGCGCATACTGCAGGAGTCATCACATTCCAGGCCTAGTTCCGGTACAGAGCGGCCAATACCCGCAGGGACGTCTCGTGTCGCTATTAAGCGCATATTAATACCCCAGGCATCCTCCGCTGCTATGTCCAGCGGGGAGGGATCGACAGCTGCCAATTCCGTGATAACGTCAGCGGCTGCAGACGAATCCTTCCTTATGAAGATTGCCTCTCTCCAGCATGAGCTTACGCTGTTAAAGAACCTGGAACATGAGCACATTCTTCTCCTCGATGGTGTGTACGTTCATACAGGTGCCGACGTAAACGAGGGGGAAGACAGTTCAGGGGAATATCCAAGTGCCAGTACAGCAATTGCACTCGATACCTCTCTTTGGATACGGATGGAGTTGATGGAACGTTCTCTTGCAGACGTGATTGCCCTCGTAGCAGAGGGTCTTGCGCTTCAGGAGAGAATGGTGGCGCGGTTCACGAGTGATGTAAGAGCCCAGCATCTTCGATGTTTTCTGTTTGCGGGATCGTTGATTTAACTAACAAATATCAGGTTCTGCTTGGACTCGACTACTTGCAGAAGCAGCATATTGCGCACCGGGACGTAAGGAGCGATAACCTTTTGTTGAATGCTGCAGGCGCAGTGAAGATCGGTGAGTCGATCTCCGTTAAGTTCCCATTATGCGCGCGTGTCGAGTATGATTGTCCATCCTAGCCGACTTTTCCAACGCAATTCGGGTCACCGAGAGCACACCGACGGTCACGGGTGCCGTAGGCGTTATCTACTGGCAGGTGAGGCTTGCGAATCACATATGAGCGTGCGTGGCTAATGTGACTACACATAGGCACCAGAGATGAGAGCTGGTCCGTATGATGCGCTAAAAGTCGACGTCTGGTCTGTTGGTGCGACCGTCTGGGAACTGGCGGAAACAGTCCCGCCATTCTCAATCCCAGCCTCTCCAAGTTCGCAGACTGCGTTCTTACCACCGAACTCGAAGCATCTGGGTTCGCAGTGGCCTCCATTATCACACCCAGAACACTATTCCAAGGGGTTCCACGATTTTCTAAGGCTTTGTGGGATGGATGCAACTGCACGACCATGCCCTAGAGAGCTATTGAACGTAAGTCATTTGGCCGTAATTCTGCAATCAATGGCAGGAGGTGTTTTAATTAATGTGCCTTACAGACACAATTCGTACTTAACGCATGCGGACGCGCGGTTATCCGTCAGCTACTCACGCAATGCAGGTCCATGGAGGAGACATTACTGGCACGAGATAACGCAGTTAGCCTATCATGATTCGTGCGTGGGCTGTGCGGCAGCGGTGCCCCTAACTGTTATTCTTTCTTTCTTGTGGACCCACCGGTCACCCGGGAGGGATGTGGATTGAAGTTATAGTAACTTAATGACGAACCCCCCTGGCTAGCTATGATGTCTGATAAATCTCGACATTCCATTACGCTTTGAAGTTTTCTTTTACATCAGCAGTTCAGTTACACACACTCTTAACACTTATGTATACCCTTGATGAAAGATGCTCATCAGCATGTCATTGAACATCTAGTGGTCTGCTCCTGTAACAATTCACTACTAGAAGGTACGCGAGTCTGAGGTGTTCAGTCTCCACTGCTAAGACTAATGCTGCTACAATCATTAGGACATATGTACATACATTTTTTCACATTTCCCATACACTACGAAGGACAAACATTCTCATTCTTCCCTACTCGGCAGCTGATATTTGGTACACTAGGAGAGATGTCGGAACTTTGAAATTGTAATTATAGACCATTTATGCATGTGAACTGTTTTGGCTCAAGTCTACGAACTCTATACAGCAACCCCTAGGTATGCCTGCTCTGGTCCACACTGAGTACAGTGGGTGCTCGCTGTTACAATGAAGCCTGACTGATTAAGCACATGGTTTCCTCTCCTTCTGCAGGAGTGCATCAAGAAATTGTTCATTATGACAAGAAACGCATGTGAAAAGATGAATGAAAAGCAAATATTGCATGATCTGCTGACCAAAGCTGCTTTCACAAACCAGGATTACCTTGCTTGGCAAGGTTCCTACCGCACCCATATGTGCCGTGGGAACCGTCGTACGACGGAAAAAACTCCCTTTCTCGGCGACTGGATCCAACACTGCCAATCAATCATCCACATGGCTTTAGAAGTTTGTATGATATTCGATTGTCTGGTCTGCTGTCTTTGTTCGACGTTCTGGTGATTTTTCCAAGCAAGGTTGTCACCACCACCGGTGGCACAAACCAGAATAGTCATCACAGGTGAATAGTCTCATGAATATGATGCATCACAACATTCAAAGATGGAGGTCATAGCTGACAAATAGGCATGCAAGTGGAGCCATATACACCACAGGTATGCAACATACATGACTATGTCACCTATCATTCACAAGAAATATTAAAAATGTCAGTGATTGCAGAGGAAGATGTCATGTGTGATCCATAACAAAGACCAATGATGTCAACAGAAGACATCACCAAGCAGTCATGAAGGAACATATGAAGGACAGATTTGGGTATAGAAGACAAAATATCAGACTAAGCAAACACAGCGAAGGCATAGCAAAGAGTAGGGACAGACTAACAAAAGTTGAAGATGTGTCTAATACTAGTTTAATTCAATAAATTAATCATCCAAAGAGTATTTAAAAGTGAAATCTATGTCATCAGTCACGAGTTCTCTTCCGGAACATAACCTTAACAGTGGGGTCTGCTATGGAACCAGTGTCCCACTTTATGCTACTTGGCCTGGTGTTTCCCTCTGCAAATTTCAAATCATACGACATGAGGACGTATGCGAGCATGGTTTTCAGTTCATCGGCTGCTAGGAATCTCCCAGGGCTATTTTGGAAGCAAGTAGGTGAGCGTTACCAATCCAAGCAATGTATAGACGCACCACGCATGCTTCCCATATCCGAAGGCAAGGTAGTTTTGATTAACTGCCACTATCTGGTGTCTGGCACTTTCCTTCCCATCGTTTCGAAATTTGTAGAACCGCAATGGATCGAAAACGCCGGGATCTTCATAGACAGCGCTATCACGATGGATGACGTACGTCGGAACAGATACATGAGTTCCCTTTGGTATGAACGTTCCATCTGATAGAGTCAAGTCCTTCATTGCCTTTCTTTGCACGCTCGCTACATAATGCGCCTCATCTTCTGGACAGGAACAATGAACGTTCGCAAACGTACCTGCGAAGCCCTCGAGGCGCTCTATCTCCACCAAGAAACTGTCGACCTTCCACATCTGTGCCATGGCTTCTTTCGTCCACCCATGTTCCTCAATAACTCCGTCAACTTCCTCGCGAAGCAGCTGCACATATTGTGGATGAGCTGCCAAGTAGAATAATGCGTGCGCGAAAGTCTGTCGGAACGTCAAATTACTGTCAAGGGGGTGGATGGATCCTACATTTGTTGGCGACTGTTCGGAACAGTCAACACTCAAAAAGCTTGGTGGTGGGAGAAACGTACGTGTATTGCAACAAGGTTGGTCAACAAAATACGGGGCGTCAACTGCTTCGTCGTGAACTCCTGTTTCTCATCTATCAACCACTGCAAAATATCATTCTACCTCAAGTGTTGAGGTAATAATTTAGCTGCAACAGAGACTACTCGCTCACGGGTTTGTCACTCCATTCATTTCCATGCTCTCCCATACACCTGAAGCGTTCCTTGACAGTGGAGTCCAGGAGTTTCATGGCACGTTTGACACTTGTGTGAACATTGGGTAATATCTTTGATACAACACTGACCGAAGATGTGAGTTGGCATGAGTTAACAAGATAAGTGGCTCACGGTATGAGGAATTTCGGGAACATGGTCAAGATAATCCCATCTGTAGCTACGTCCATAGTGAACCGAGAGGTGATTTCGATCCAATCAGGGTCCCGACCTATAACCCCTTAGTTTCCGTTAAATGAACATAGGCAATCGACTCACAAAGAGGTAGGCCAACGAAGACTCTGTTACTGGCTCTGCATACGACCTCCCGTATAGTCTTAACTGCCAGCACACTCTTCCACTCTGTCTGGGGCGTCAGCATGGATGCTAAAGAAAAATACATGCTCATAGAAGGTACCATTGTGCCTGAGGTCCAGAAGCTCATCGAATGCGGTGAATATTTCGTCTCTCATGTCAGGATAATAGGGTGCGATATTACGGGCGAGGTGTACTCGTGTAACAGATATGTGGTAAGGATTAGCGTTGACCTCAGGGTCAATCATATAGTTGAGATTTAAGAACTGTTAATGCACTTATTATTTACACCTCTTCGATTGGAAGACGAATGTACCCACATCATTTGACGCCTCCACCAAAGATAGTTCATCATCCGTGGCCGTTTTGATATCTTCGAGGTGATGACGACCGACCACGACAATCCAGCGGCCTAATGCCGGGACCCTGAAAGGCGCTCCCTTGTACTTATGGACATATCAGGATGGTCTCTACTGATCACCATATGACATACCTTAGCACAACCCTCCTCTAAAATCTGGGCGGCATTCTTCACGTACTTGAATGCAGAAATGTAAGGCCCAAACAAAGTTGAGTGTCCAACGTATGGGATGTGGTCAAGCTTAGAATTGACATGTAATCAGTACCACTGTCAGATGATGGGATATTTGTGAGATGGCTGCTCACTTTTGATGGCTCACACAATTTGAGTATGACGGCGGAAACTACGACGCAGAAAGTAGTGAGAATATAAGGGTTCGTAGGCAAACTATCCATCATGGTCGGGAGGAAAAATTGCCAAAGCGCCGAACGGTTACAAATTTCGAAGCTATAAGCCTATGGTTAGTTGCTCCAGGGGCAATTGCACGGCATATCGCCTGTAACCGCCTTCGCTGGTGCCGCACAAGCGGCGGGCCCATCTGGACATTAAGCCCTATCTGCGTATCGCCGTGCGTAGACGTTCATAAAAAACATGTCTACCCTGTCAGATACTTACAGCAGATTTTATAAGCAATCCATGATGTACATATGTAGAAGGGATCCAGATTGCCTCGAATGATAGAATACGTGCACTTTTGTTTGTACTTGTTATTATACATACTATATATGTAGAAATGACAGCACCAATCCTCGGAAGAATCGACCAATCGACCCATTTTCGCACTCCGCCAAGCCGACTTCCGAACTCCGCTTCCGAAGCGACCCAATGCGACCTTTTGCGGCACGTGATCGTGGCAGTGTGGGTGTTTTCGTGCCACTGAAAGGGTGTGTCAGCGTGTGTCAGCAACCCCTTTGGGTGGGAATTTCGGGTTCCGACAAGGCTACCCCTTGCCGGCTTCTCGGCTCGCTCCGGCTCGCGGACCCCTTGCTATGACGAATCTGCCCAATCCTCCGACTGTTCCATTCGGTTCAGCTATGTACAATCTAGTTCGACGTCGCCACCGCCCCGGCAGACTCATTATGTACGGTTATGCAAATGTAAACGTTGACAGCCATCCAAAGTAGCCCAGTACCGGTGTTTCACTTGCCCGGCGCTTCAACGACCCTTTGAGCGGTAACGGGGTTGATCTCCGCTCACAGACAAGTCTGGTTTCTCAAGAGTCTGTCTCGTTTGCCGCAACCATTAGAACTGATGTTGCTTATGGCCTCATCGACACTCCCTATGAGCACGCGTCAGAGGGTGGAAAGCCGAAACTCATCAAGGAGGCCTGCATACAGACGGGTTTATTAATAAGTTACCACAAGGCCACGATACTAGTCGGCGAACGTGGTTTACTCCTTTCTGACCGTCAAAACGGGACCGCGCGCACAATCGCTTCTGACCCATGCATTCTTATCGGAAGGTGACGTGCAAGATGCCCCTAATAAAGCATCCACTGGCCGAACGACCATTGCCATTGCTCACGTGCTCTGGACGGTCAAGATCTTCGTCATGGGCGAAGGCATTATCTTAGAACCAGGAACTGACGAGCTGATCGCTGGGAATAGGTTGGGAATAGGTCATATGTACGCCTCATCCAAGTTCAGAAACTCCGAGAATCCCAAGAAGTACAAAGTGATACGGACATATGGCTGTGGTCGGTAACGCGGCAGACGAGAAAATGTCGTCGAGGACGAAGTCCTACCGGACCACCGCGTGACCTCAGATCCGGCCAGAACAAAGAGCGAGGAAAAGCTGAACTCGACGAGAACTAACTCATATGGCCCATTCAATCTTTTCGGATGCATTGAAAGCTAAACCCCAATGTTTATACAGTATCGGCGCGGTGGCTGTAATAGGTAGGGGCTCCGTGCGGCAGGCAACTGTAGATACTAACATGGCTTAGTAGTCGGTATGGTATTCCTAGTGTGTTCCATCACTGATGGTGAGCTGGGTATCTGCATTGCCATTGAAATACGTGTAACACAATGCGATCTCCTAGTTTTCTCAACCAGAACCCCCTGCAAGACGCCATGGCAAGTAGTTTGACACTAACCTACGTTGCGTGTGAATTCATACGGGGTCTTCATCGTAGCTATTATCTCATCCGTAGTCATTGTGGTTCAAAGCTATACTGTACTTTGAGCTGCCTCCGATCTGGCAGCAGCACTTCGAACGCTCGGCTTCTGTGCCATATTCGGCCAAGATAGTAAGTTGGCTCTGAGAATCGCACGCTCTGTTTTCACGCTCAAGGGAGGGCCCTCCTTGGGAGGCCGAGTTCGCGATAGATGTTCTCCATGCGCTGTTTCTCCTGTTCGCTTGCGATATCCCTGAACACTGTCCCAATCTCTTCAAGTGTCTACATAGAAAAGACGTTCGTAAAAAAAAAAACTAGAATGACCAAGTAGGTACACATGGAGATGCTCACCTTGCCTTTGGTTTCTGGATAGAAGACTAGGAACAGTTAATTTAGCTTGTCGCTACATTGAACCTGTTGGGGCGAATGCTTACATGTGGAGAGAAATGCCAGGATAGTGAACGCAGCGAAGGAGAAATATATCCCGCCGCGGCCAATTTGCGTGAGCAATCGAGGCATTACCAAGTCGACAATGCTATTTGGTAGTCGTCAGCAACCGCCACAAAATGCAGCAGGGAAGTAAACTTACAAATTTGACATCCATGTACACGACGTGGTGATGGAGATACCCGTTGACCTGAGATAAAGAGGGAAGATTTCACTCGGAAGAACTGTTTCACAGGTTATTTGCATCACACGGGGAAGGATGAATACCTACCCCAACTGACGGGTGCCCATGAATATGCAAAGTTCGCGCAGTGCAAGTAGAGAAAGGCTAGACGGAAGCAGGTCAGCATTTCTAGAATATAGGTAGTACGCCCTCACCAATGGCAACGTGACCAGCAGAAGTATGCGCTGGCAAGTCATTACCGAAGGCAGTAATGAGGGAACCGACCGTGACCAGGGAAATACAACAACCGAGAGCACCAAACATCAGAAGCGGTCGTCTACCGACGCTATCAAGGAGCATAATAGCGGGGAAAGTGCTCAGAACCTGTATAAAAGAATAGAACATCTTGGTTAGTGGCTAGAGAGTTTATCATCACACACATTAAGGATTCCATAGACACCGGTTACTAGCAGGGAGGTTGTGTTCGGGTCGAAGCCTAGCTGCTCGAAAACTGACAGGAATGAGACCAGTTCGCAGTCCAATACAGAGTGGACTTACTGGCAGGCGCATAGTATACTATGACCTAAAGAAATGTCAAATTCAGTGTTGTAATAACGCAGATACCCCATGTAGTTCTATCTCACGTTAATGCCCTGAGAAGACATGAGTAGCCGCACCTAAATTTTGTGTCCGAGCATCTCACCATGAACTGTCGGTAGAACGTTGTCAGACATCCGACAGCCAAGCGCCTGAACATGGGCCAACTCGATATGAACACCATGTAATTGTTAACAAATCGCCTGATCTTAGACATCCTAGGGTGTCTAAGTGTCATGGTCTCACGACAGTAGCAAATCTCGGCTTTGACATCTAAAAATTCGTAGCGAACGGCGAGGTCGTCAATGGGTTTGCGACGCAGAGTAGAAAGTATTTTCAAAGCCTCGTCATCGCGTCCACGTCCCATCAGCCAACGAGGAGAATATGGCATGAACGCCATCCCTATACCAAGTAACTCGAGGATATGTCAATAAGGAGAAAAGTCATCGGAAAAGAAGGAAAGATCAACCATCGCAGGGAGCATCTGGATGCCAATGGGAATTCTCCACGACGCCTCCTTCTGGCCAGTGCAACCACCAGTGGGAACATCGGTAAATGGATCAAACGCGGGACTACCATTCAAAAGCGGACCCGTGTACGAAGCTCCCGGTGCACAACTCGTACCACCTATGTGTGATGTACCATACGCAATCGCGTCTGGAACATATTTAAATGAGAACAAAGATTTCCTGCAATATTTGACGGACGTACAGCTCACGACAACCTGAATTACAAACATTCTCGTTGTGAGGATCCGATTCCAGGTGCCATGAAGGAGAAACTCACCCCAAGAGCGATGGAGAGTTGTTGCAGGGAAATGAGGGCTCCTCGACTATTTGCACTTGAGATTTCCGCCAAGTACATAGGAATAACATGTGTAAGTCCGCCGACAGAGAAGCCAGAAATCGCTCGGCCGATCCAAAGGTATTCTACGATGACCTGAGTGCATGCCAGTGGAATGGTAAGACAACCATACTCCCCGCCGTTGCTCCTGATTGGAGAGCAGTGCCAATCACGAATATGGCCACATTTCCCATAATAGCGCGTTTCCGTCCGATCTGGACGATCTCAGGCTCAATGCAAGCTTGAGCCCACTTGTACGCACCTTGTCGCAGACCGGACCATTCGCCAAAGAACCAATACATGCAGCTAAGTATGCGTGTTAATGTGACGCATGATATCAGCGAATGGCAACACAAACTTATCAGTAGAGTCGACACAAACCAACCCTGGGCAATCGGATCAACTTTCCGCAGTTACCAACAGAGCCGACTGACCCTGAAGTGGCTATCCATGTAGATCTTGGGAAACGCAGCACCAAAAGACTCCATCGCGAGCACATTGATGATAACACCCTGATCATAACCACAAAGCTAAGAGAAACACTGATAAATGCTTCAATCTTCCAACAACAAACGACCTCACAAAACCTCCCAGTGTTGCAAAACATGATACCCTGAGTCTGCAAGCACATCTATCATCCTGGTCACCCCCATGCTGTCGAAAGGACTTACACCAACCAGTTATCAAAGAGGCCTCTAAACCCCACGCGGCCTCCCACTTCGGCAAGGCGGAACCCAGAGAATTCACTAGGGGAATCGTCGCGGGACGTCTTTACATCGCTCTTGCCAGAGCTGAGGGAGATTTTCGGGGCCTGTGCCATAAGCATCGACAACCAAAAGAGTGCGGCAAGTGAAAGAGTGTGGAGTGTGGATTCACAGCACGCACCTTTATATTTCGCGGCCAAGGACGACTGTTCCGAGTAACGGATGCTCGTGTTCGACCGAACAGCAGGTTCCATTAATGCATGATGGTTGTCTTCCCGTACATAACACGATAATTACGGCATAGGGTTTGCGGAACTTACATAACGTCATGGATGAGCTCGCACACCCCGTCGCAAGACTAACATCTAAGGGTCTACAATATCAGAACTCATGTTGTACTTATGAACAACACCGTGCAGGCGCTTTCGCATAAATACATCGATACTTCATACCCACTCCCCCTAGCGTACGCTTTGTGTACCACAACCACTTACTGGTAATGTGTATAGACCGTTTGTCATCAGTGGTGGACTCTCTTCCGGAACATAAGCCTAACACTGGGATCTGGCATAGAAGCGATGTCCCACTTTATGCTACTTGGCCGGGAGATCCCCTCCGCGAACTTGACATCATACGACAAGAGGACGTATGCGAGCATGGTTTTCAGTTCATCGGCTGCTAGGAATCTCCCAGGGCTATTTTGGAGAAAAACGGGTGAGCGTTGCCAATCCAAGCAGTGTATAGCCATACCATGCATGCTTCCCATACCCGAAGGCAAGGTAGTTCTGACTCACTGCCACCATCTGGTGTCTGGCGCTATCCTTCTCATCGTTTCGAAGTTTGTAGAACCGTAATGGATCGAAGAGGTCGGGATTCTCATAAACAGTCCTGTCACGATGAATGACATACGTCGGAATAGATACGTGAGTTCCCTTCGGTATGAACGTCCCGTCTGATAGAGTTAGATTCTTCATTGCCTTTCTTTGCACACTCGCTACATGACGCGAATCGTCTTCTTGACAGGAACAGTGAGTGTTCGTAAACGTACCCGTGAAGCCCTCGAGGCGCTCTATCTCCATCAAGAAACTGTCGACCTTCCACATCTGTCCCACGGCCTCTTTTGTCCACCCATGTTCCTCGATGACCGTGTCAACTTCTTCATGAAGCAGCCCTACACATTTTGGATGGGCTGCCAAGTAGTATAACGCATGTGCAAAAGTCTGTCGGAACATCAAATCACCGTCAAGGGGCAGTGGACGGGCCCTACATTCGTCGGCGACTGTTTTAGGACAGTCAGAGAAAAAGCGACCCTTGGTGACGGGAGAAACGTACATGTATCGCAGCCAGGTTGATCATCAAGATGCGTGGGGTCAACTGCCTCGTCGTGAACTCCTGCTTTTCATCTATCAACCACTGCAAAATGTCGTTCTGCCTCAAGTGTCTAGGTAATAGATTAGCTTCAGTAGAGACTACTCGCTCACGGGTTTGTCACTCCATTTATCTCCGTGCTCTCTCATACACCTGAAACGTTCCTTGATAATGGAGTCAAGGAGTTTCATGGCGCGTTTGACACTTGCAGGAGCGTTGGGTAATAGCTTTGACACAACACTGCCCGAGGGTGTGAATTTGCAGGACTTAAGAAACTAAGTCGCTTACGGTGCCAGGAACTTGGGGAACATAGTCAAGATAATCCCATCTGTAGCCACGTCCATCGTGAACCGAGAGGTGATTTCGATCCAATCAGGGTCCCGACCTACCGCCTATTAGTTTCTACTAAATGGACATAGGAAATTGGTTCACAAAGTGGTAGTCCGACGAAGACTCTGTTGCTTGCTCTGCATATGACCTCCCGTATAGTCTTAACTGCCGGCACACTTTTCCACTCTGTCGAGGGTGTCAGCACTGATGTAGTAGGGGAGAAGGTGCGCGCTCATCAGGCGCACCATTGTTCCTGAGGTCCAGAAGCTCGTCGAATGCGGTGCATATTTCGTCCTTCATGTCGAGGTAATGGGGAGAGAGACTACGAGCTAGGTGTACTCGTGCAACAGAAATGTGAAAAGGATTAGAGATGACCTCAGAGCCAATCACATAGCTGAGATTCAAGAACTGTTAATGTGTTTCTTATTTGTACCTCTTCTACCGGAGGCAGATGTACTTACATCATTTGATGCCTCTACCAAAGATAGCTCATGGTCCGTGAACTTTTTTATGTCCTCAAGGTGATGACGACCGATAACGACGATCCAGCGCCTTAATGCTGGGACCCTAAAAGGCAATTCCTTGTACTTGCGGGCGCGTCAGGATGGTCTCTACGAATTAGTATATGACATACCTCAGCACAACCCTCCTCCAAAATCCGGGCAGAATTCTTCACGTATTTGAACGCAGAAATGTAAGGCCCAAGCCAGGTTGAGTGTCCAAAGTATGGGATGTGATCGAGCTTGGAATTAACATGTACTCAGTGCCACTGTCACATGGTGCCATACATAGTTGTTGCTCACTTTTGACGACTTGCACAGTTTGAGTACGACTGTGGAAACCGCGAGGCAGAAAGTAGCGAGAAAATATGGGTTCAAAGGCGAGATACTCATTGTGGGGTCAAAAATCGCGACCTTTTGAAATTTGAGCGCTGAATTGTTATAACGCGTGGAAGAGTTACATCAATTCATGAAGCTGATCTCAATAGCGACGCCATGCGGCGTGAGGTGAACCGAACTGCAAATGAACCCGGTCATGGATGAGGCTCATGAAGCTTATAATTATGTAATTACGTAAGTCAGGCTTAGCTTGAGGTTGCTTAGTTCCACACCAACTCTGGTCAGTTTGTCCCTCCTCCCTCTGATAATACCACCACCTCCTCATACGCTTACGAAAGACACAAATCCCGGTCACTCCTCTTAGAGGAATGGACCTTGCACTGGCACGGCACCCTGAAAGATAACAGCCTCTTTTCCCCTGCCGACTGCCTTCCTCCATCTCTCAAACCCTGGGAACATTTCTGCAATTCCAAAAGAGCAGTTTATGGACGGCTTATCCAATGTCGTACAGGACATGCCTTCATAGGTGAGTACTACTCTTCTTTCGTCCCAACGGAGAACCCCTCTTGTCCCTGTGGTGAACACATTCAAACCCGTGAACATATCCTAACGTCGTGCCCTGCCTACGAACCCTACTGCAACATTCTATGCTCTGCCTCAGAAGATCTAATCATAACGGACATCTTAGGAACGGAAAAGGAATCGAGGCTCTACCCGAATTCCTAAAGGAAACAGATGCCTTTAAGAAATTGAGGAGAACCGACCCAAGCCAACCCGATCTGTCTTCTCTCCCAGAGTAATGCCACCCTCCCTTTAGTTTCTCTTTTGAACTTGCTCTATCACCATACGTTACACCCTTTCTTTGTTCATTTTTACGCGTACATATCCTCTCACATGCCAACAATAAACTATTCATGATACTTCACCATTACCATATGGTAGTGTTTTGCTTTACATCTCACTCTACGGGCCCAATGGGCACCGCATCTTAGTAGTAGACTACTTGTTGCGGTATATAAATACAGAATCACTCCCTCTCTGGTCAGTTTGTTTGACCATTTCTTTCATTTGACCTTTTTGTCCCTTTTACGGATTTGAGTGCTTTTGGCACCACATTGTTTTATGTGGGAGTGGCTATTGTTGCTCGTGTACTATGGTGTTCGTACTCCCCCTCACGAGCAGCACATGGCCTGTCTTCACTTTTTTTTTTAAATTTTTAATTTAGTTTTGGGGTACTATTTCAGTAAGTGGCACAGCTCTCGCTTTGGCCTGTAACTGTTATCATATTGGGTGAACCCGAAATGAATCGGTCACCATAGGTGCGATTTGTTATTTGCGAGAGTTAATAAGGCCAGGCTCGAGTGCTGACGTGCAATGGTGTGTGCAGCCCATAGCTCCCCCTTGCACAGCACTTGCCCTTTCCACTAAATACCACTCACTTGTGTGGTTTTGTGACATTTTTACATTTTATTGATGCGTCATTGTGCCATCCGTCACCTCGAAACAGCAGCACTCTATCTTTTTAGAGGAAAATACTTCAGCATATTTTCCTCTGTTTGCTTCCATTGGTCAGTGCATCCCTTTATGACCAAACCACACATGTGCGCTTGATCCATTTATTATTTTGTCCTCACTCCCTATGCACCTGCTTTCTTTTTATTCAGGAGTGGTGTGGGCGAATAACTTTGTGAAGCGAACACTTCCCTCGAGGTTCGTTGTCGGCGACAACACATTTCTATTTGTGCACATTTTATTGGGTCGCCCGTGTCCTCGCCCTCGGAAGATCCTTCACCGGTGCACTCAGTGAGGCCTTCAGCATATTTTATGCACATTATTTGTGTGCTCGGATCATCATATGATTTATGTATCATTGGCACCTCGATAGTCCCCTTTCTGAGCCGGCCAGGCCCTGGCCTGATGCTCACAAGTATCTGGTGGTATCATAAACCGCAGATGGGGTCATTTTTGAGTGCCTATAGCGCCATTAATGTGCACTTTCAATGTGTCTGAGTCTTATAACTCGATAGTGCCCAGTAGTCTGGCTTTTGTGTGATAGGAGTTGCTCCTTGCCTGCTTTTCCCGCTGAGCGGGGCTCATAACCTGTTTGAGAATGCAGGTTTGGCAACATATGCACAGGGGTACAGGCAAGGCTCATATCACGCAGATGGGACTACTTAGACACGACAAGGCAGGATGATGGGCGTCGAGGACATCGTTATTTTCTGTCATACTCCGACGAGCCACAGTGATATCATATGTAGATTATGTAATCAGCAAGTTGACTGTTCGGTTCGGCGACAATTGCCATGAAATTATTATGTAAGCCACACTCGCACGTCGCGTGACAGTACAGTAATTCCCGCGAAGATCGATGAGTCGGAAAATCTGGAGATATGTATGAGGCCCATACAGAGCCTTCTATAACAAGCATCTTGTTACTGTAATGTCGGACACGACCGCGCACCAGCGGGGTGATCGAGTGATCCATGCAAGATGGGATATATTCAGCTGACCATATAGGCTATAAAAGGTAACTCAGGTACTAACAAATGCTAAACACCTCACCAGCACGACAGACAACAGGGAATGTAAACACACAGCAAACGAGCTCAGGGAGATAAGAGGTAATGTAGGTGATACGGAAGACCGGATGAAACCACTGAGGGCACGAAAGGGCGCTGATTTCTTGCGCGCTTATGCAGGGATGGGATAAACTCAGCTGACTACGCAAATTAGTTTGCTCAGCGCTCAGGAGTCAGCAAGGATCAGCTAGGTAAGCACCAGCGAAGTGAAAATCACCTTGTTCACAGGGTCATTTATAAGGTCACTACACCCGTAATGCCACGTAGCTTGGTATACTTTTTGAACTCCCGTGAATGCATTGATTTTGGTGAACTATAATATCGGCATGATGTTCGTATGTATATATTATATGAGAAACGATGGAGTACATGTAGCGTCTGTGTGCTATCGTGACGGTAGGTGTCTGCACATCCAACACTGCAGGCTATGTGTCTTCCTGTCACAAATACTCACTTGGATGTTGTGCTAATAAGTTGTCTCCGAAGATCTGCAAGAAACCGATAGCTTCTCAGCCAGGGTAGCGGCCTACATAGGGGAAATAAAGAGTTTGCCTGTAACTCCAAACGAGTGTAGACTACATACAAGATTTTACCATGTGGCATGTAGCAAGGGGGATTACAAACGGACAATACCCATAGACTGCTGGTGAACATGGAGAGAAAGAAAGTTGGGCAGTGATGAATCTTGTTCGAAAACAGGACTGACCCTGAGTGAGATCAACAACCTCAATTCTAATGAACCTGTTCCGTTGTCCATGATTAAAGGTCACTGATGCTACCAGCTACACTCTCTACGGCGTTTTTGAGTTTGTGAGCTTCCCGTACTACGCTATCATTTTCGTCCTCCGCACATTCAGTGATGAACGTTGCGGTCTCGGCAACGAAACCTAGGATAGACGTCAGCACGACAGCACACAAAGTCCTTCAAAGTGGGGTACACACCAATTAGCTTCCCGCCCTCCTCCTTCCATATCGCACTCGCACATTCCAGCGCCAACATCCGCTGCCGAGCATCCTCAGAACGTGTATGCATAAGTAGAGAAAGGTTAAGCCGCTTCAGCAGATCTGCAGCACTAGCGGGAAGCAGTGAAACTAGCGATACGAGGCAAGTAACCAAGAGTTGTTTAGGACCTGCGCCTGAAGATGGGTTAGTGCGTTCTGAGGACAGACTGATTGAGGTTGGCAGCTGCGAGAGTAGGTGAGGTAGGACAACGGCGACCTTGTCTTCACGCCAGAAGACTAGTGCAGCCAAATAATTAGTACGTCAAGGGAAAATACTATGAAGGAGAACGCGCACCACCATCGTCGCTTTCAAATGACATACGAAGAGTCAACATGATTCCTGACCACAATGCTGCGTCTGACGTCGAGTATGATGTATTAGGAGTACCACTGAAGGCTTCAAGGGCTTCGGTCAGAGACCGTATGAGAATCGTCATGTATGGATTCATGAGGACCTGTACAAGACCTCGTCAGTGAGATGTAGATGAACACAGAGCAGGGGTATGCGTGCCTTGAAATATTCGAGCAACGCCATATAAATGTGACAAAATGTCGTTTTCCGCTCAGTTATGCCTGCGAGATATAAGTTATTGAGCATTTCCTTATTAATCACATACCTCTGTTATCTACAAACGCCCAATCGTGCAATCTACGAAATAGCGGACGGAAAGCGCTTTCGTTCAGTTTGACGACAAGGTCAACAAAAGCAGAAATCGCATATTTCACCACCTGATGATCCTGTGAGTTGACTTGTAGCCACAGAAAACGGTTGGCATGCAGCTAACCTCTTGAGCGCCAAACGACAATCTAACGTCGAAGGCTTCCAGGAAGACCTTAGAGATTTGGCGAAGATGGTCGAGAACGTCAGTTCTTGGCGCAGCCTTGAGAGACCATTTAAGGACAGTGAAGTACCCAATGAGGCCGTGAACATCTTCCTGTTGCAAGGATGAGGTGTATATATGGTTAACACCGGAGGGTGAGTCTACCTTCGTCTGCTCCTTACTGAGGTCCGCCCATGTCTCGTACAGTACTTGTATCAGAGCCCCCGGTGTAACCCGTTTTGCAACTGCTTTGATAAGGGGAGTAAGGGGGTTACTCGGGGTCGTAGTACACGAGCTGTAGTCGAAGTATAGTTTGACAACTTGACTGAGCTCCTGGGCTCCGTAGAAATTGGGCAGAGTAGTCAGTAGACTCTGTAGGGTTGCGACAGCTGTTTCTCCTGTAGACGCAAATCCTGCCAACAAGTTAATAACACCTTATCACAGCGCTTCTGGTACCTACGGTCTCTATCATGGAGGTCGTCGCGGAGGATCAACACACACACTTCTACAATTTCTCTGAAGTGTGGAATTATGCGTGGGCCAAGCGAGGGGCTGACAGGAGTGATGTCAGTATACGATGCATCAAGTAGAGAGCCGACACACATGTAGTAAGGCAAGACGGCTAGAGCCGCGGTGACCGAAATTTTTGCTCGGATGACTTTTATGACATGAGGTAGTGTAGCCTGTAAGGCCACCACCTCCGCGGCTTGGTGGGTAGATACGATAGCCTTCAAAGCGCCCAGAGCAGCTTCGGCGAGTGGACCAGCTGATTGGTAACTTATGATTTCGTGGATGTGATTGATGATTTGAATCATTGTGGCCTTGCATTCTTGACGGACCGGTTCGTTGACAAGTGGGATTCTTTTAGCGAGAACCTCGAGGATTCCGATGTTTACCTGTGAAAACCTCAAGAAAAGGAACAGTAAATCAACGATTCATACCCACTTTTGGTTCCGCGGACTGCAGAATCACTGCTACTGCAGACAGGAATTCTGCTGCAGATATGGCGCTGGTCACTCGAGTGATTGCCACGTGGGCGGAAGAGGTGATGCTGGATAGGTTGTTATCTTGAAGAGTGGCCAAGTTGACAAGAAGTACTATGAGATCATTAGTGCTACTGCCGTCTGGCAACTGCTGTTCTTCTCGGCGATTGCCTGGTACTAGAGCGGTACTTGAGAATACAAGAAGAACTTGCACACGACGCTGCAAGAGAGATGAAGCTGATACGGAATGTTCCTCGTCCCTGTCAAGTCGGTCAGTTCCGCAGGTCATGAGCTGACTAGCTGAAGATTACCTAATGTAATCTAAGAAAGTTGCCTTTTCTTCCTCTGGCGTATTTAGGCGCGAAATGAGCCGCATGCACTCCCGGAGTGTTTCACACAGAACCTGGAGCATGATGGAGATACAACCACACCGTCATAGAAGAAACTCACGTATATCTGCAATGGGCGAGAAAAATGGCGCAATAATGCTATTGGAAGAGCCAGTGTCGTCTGTGCTTCTTCCAGAGACTGTCTGACTACGCGGTTGGTCGCCTTGTCAACCAGCAGCATGCACAACGGAGCAAGGAAGTCCTCAGGTCCAAGGACCTCTGCAAGGTGTAGGAAGAAACTGGGAGGCTAAGTAAGAAGTGTGGTAGAATTGACGGACTTGACACACTTTTGCCTCCTATGCCGAGGTACGTGATGGGCGGCGTCAGTGAAGATACGCAAGAACTCCCGAGCGCCAACATAGAGCTCCAGTCCCACCGCATACTTCTCTTTCAGGGACGAGACCATAACAGGGACGATGCTATTAATAGTCTGCACGGAGTATGAGTCGTGGACAAAACAAACATATGACACCGTACACTCTGGATAACTTTCAGGCTGTAGATGTCATCGCGGTGGAAAACATTGGATCCCATGAACGTAAAGACTGGCATGATGTTGTGGAGAACGGATTTGGGAGCTAGTCGGGCTAGGTTGGCCATCAACAGAAGTGCTTCGTGGAACGTCTGAGAATTGTCGGTGACTATAGATACTGGTCAACAAACTCTAACAATGAAAAAACTGGACTGACTTCTGATAAGCTCTACTAGAATTTCTAAGCGTATTGGATGGGAAAGTGGTTCCTGAGAAAGTGTTCAGAGATAGACGACGACCAGTATCGGACGGCAACCCACCGTGAGTTTACTTGCGTTTTTCTCAATGCTTGCCATCAGCATCTGACAGAGGTAGTTGGTGTCAGATGGTCCCCAGACATCGGAACGAATAACACTGTTGACGGTTTCTAGCAAGTGAGAGATCAAGGCGACCGAGCCCGGCATGTCAGACGTTGCCAGTGCCTCCGCAAGAATCGCCAGCGGTTGTAGCTTATCGGATTCTGCAGTCTCGGGTGAGCTGTGGTGAGAAGTTAGCAAGTAATCACATACGTTCCAGTTGATCCTTACCTGTCTAATTTGGCCCGCTTCCCGGCCGGGGCCCCCCCCTCGGCATGGGAGGGTTGGAAGACCGTAAGCAAATGGATAATGAGGGCTGCATCCCTTAGCAACTTCCCAACAAGAGTTTTGGATGCCAGAAACTGTGCTTTGTCAACAGGAAGCACACGACTTCACAGAAAAACATGGCTTACGATTTCTCCACCCTGCGCACCTGCATGCAAGATCTCGACGCATATCTCGGAACGCCTTTCCAGACTGAGGTCAGTGAATAAACGTTTTTCCAAAGCTGCAGCGAGGCAATTGCGTGCAAGGGTGTTTGTATCTATAAAATACTCCAACTCAAACACAGCTAAACAGCGGCGGCAGAAAACTTACTGGATCGAAAGAAACTGCGCAACATCGCAATAAACACGGGCCATGTCTCGCTGCCTTCAGCTTCGCTTAAATTCGCCGCAGTCACTGTCAAGAAGCCCGCCACAACAAGTGATGTATATTCGTCAAATAGTGAGCCGAAGGTCTGTGAGACAGTAGCGGGGTCTCGGGTCAGCGACTTTACGGCAGGGATGAGCATGAAAGCCTTTGTGCTGTCGGACACATCCTCTAAGGATTGCAACAGCGCCACACGGGCAAGCGGGAACGGATGCGCAACAACGTGTGAAAGTAGGAAGGATGAAACTCGACGTCTATATCTGAGAGGAAAGTTTCAGCCAGGTCGACAGTACTTGAAAACAAAAGGTACTTTGTATTGGATCCCTGCAAATGACGATGATGGAAGACCTTGACAAAGTTGGCATCTTGGACGACCTGCTCACGGAACTCGATCATCGCTTTGACGTAGGTGACTAGATCCTTCGTGTCCAGATACTGCAACTCAGCTAATATGGATTGATATTAGTGCTCTTCAACGCAAGGTACCGACGAATTGTACGCACAAGAAGCTCGTCCATATATAGTGTCCACCCCATAAATATATTTTTTCTTGACGGAAGAAGACAAGAGAGAAATGCTCTCAAATACCAGTGCTCGATTCCGCTTATCGGTGCGATCGTCCATTAACACGGCAAGCAGAGACGGAAGAACAGTCTGAAAGTCGACCCCAGTTCGGACATGACCACGCAGGAACGCAAGGACGTGGAGGACAGCATGTGTTCGCACTCTGTCCATAGCCGGCCAACTGGAGAGCAGTATTCCAAGCAAGAATGCCAAAGAGTTCTCGCTCAAATTGAGGAATAACGTGCGTAACATCGACGCCGACAACGAAGTGGGTGCAGTCACAGTGCTGCATACAAGGACGTATAAACTGTGCATAAGAAAGACATATCGTTGGCTGTTGTCGCATCCACACAAGTCAGGTGAAACGTCCTGAAGAAGCGTCGTCAACACAGTCATAGACACGGAACGAAGCGAACACCCACGGATGGCAGTGCTAGTAACCAATTGCCGGAAAATGTCTGCGGCGGAGAAAGAGCCGGAAGGAGCGTCAAAATCGAAACTTGCAAGGCCAGACTGGTCCCACGCCCTCCCGGCTTGATGGTAGCCTTCGCTGTGATTTGGCGCCCATCCTGTGCCTAGTGTTTGAACGAAAATCAGCTACGACGCACAGCGGGACTTGAACCTTACCTCTTGCAAGCTTGCCTCCTTTAATGCATCATCAGTGTCATCTAGCGTACTTAGTTGCATAGCACGCAAAATTCGAATAGCGAGGGTGATTTGCCGGTCTCCCGAGCTGCGCACCAACAACTCGCGACAAACCAAGTAAGCAAGGGCACGCCCATGCGGTATGCTATCCTCCATCTTGGATAGCAGATGTTCAGTGTCCTTCTCTGGATCACTGGAGGCTAGAACGTTCTCTGCAGCAGTGTATGAGATAGATGGCATAACAAAAAAAAAAAGAAACTCACCCGCAATCGTGCCAACAACACCGACATTTGCTTCACAGATTTTCTCGAAAAATTCCACCGTATCCTCTTTCTCACACCCCTCTTCCAGTAAGGAGACACGATTCCACACCTCCACGCAACCTTTTAGCCACCCGGTCTGGAAGCCTCCTGACTTGTTAACTGCGCCCCAGACTCCACAAGATGTCCTGAACTTAGCCTTCGACGCCAGCAGGAAGGGGAAAAACGCATCCTGTTGCACCGCATCAAGCAACTCCGGGTAGGCCTTGATAAACGGACCCGCCAGAAACTCTGCGTGGGCACTGAGAACGCTGCGAGCGGGAGGAGTGGGCAGAAGCTGTGGGACGATAGCGTCTAGCAATTTTTTGGGGGTGGTGGACGGTGTCACGGTAGAGAGAAATAAATCGGACGACGCGTAGAGAGCTTGCAGCACTCCATGGTGAGGGTCGTATACCCGGCCGAGTAATGCGGACTGAATGGACGCCTGCAAGAGTACTGTTGGAGACCACGAAGTTAACTGGTTCGAGGAAACGTACCATATCCGAAGAAGAAAGAGCTTTGCCGCTTTGTGCTTCTCGCAACAGAGCGTATAGCCTATGTACAGCATCTATTCGCACGTCTTTCGACATGTCTGCAGAAGCGACGACAACTTCGTTGACATCGGTTGACTGTGCTAACGGGTGACTCTGAAAACGTGTTCGTTATCACGCAGACGGCGGGAACATCGCGCTTACGAGTGAAAATGATGCCAAAAGATTGTTGGTGCGCTTCTTCCGCTCTTTTTGACCGTCCTTTACACCATCGTCACTGGGACTGATACCATCCGCCACGACGTCCTCAGCGATGTCGCGAAGCAGCTCAAAGTGGCGTTGATGTACGAGAGCGAGCAACGATCGTGCCGAGCTTGCCGTTGCTTCTGTCAAACCTACACTCCCATCCGACGTGAGGTCCACGGACGTAGCAAGTGGGACGAGCATGGCAGCGACGGTCTTTATCACTGTCAAGGGGACATCTGTGTTGTTTAGCAGGACAGAAAACAAAGAGGACACCCGTGGCTCGTGCAACCTAGAGGGGTACCTGTAGAATCCACTACCAGATTAAGTAAGATGATAAACACGCACTGGTTGTGTAGCGACCGCAGTAAAGGAAGGACGAACTTCTCAGCTCCTGTTATCCTTAGCGCGTTGGGTAGTTCATTACCTAAACCTCTGTAACCCGACTCAGATCAGAATATATCACTAAAAATGGCACAGGGCACGAGTGCTCACGGCATCTTGGAACATGCCCGGCCAACACTGTAGGGAAATTCGGGCAACTCGTCCTGAGGTGAGCATATTGCGATTGCAGCCTTGATGAACTGGGTTGTGGACACCCCACTCTTTTCCTTTGTCTTGCGAACCTGGGCGACCATCGAGCCAATCATTGCAAGGATAGCAGCTGGCTTCAGGTTCACTTTTTGAGAAAGCACACAGAGAAGAACGAAGCTTCCGAGCTGCAGCATTGCCACAATAATGAGCATGATAAGGCTGGGATGGAAAGGAGGACTTACAGCTGTATTCATGTCTTTAGATGGTGTCTGTAATGGGGTCAATAATGCCGGTAGAATGAAGGCAAGCATTCCGTCGTCTAATGAGGGCACGCTGGAGAGGTAGTCGTGCATCGTTGCGGCATTGAAGGCTAGCAGCGTGCGATGGGAGTAGGAGCCTTGATACACACCGTCAGTACTACCAGCTCGAGGAACATAAAATTAGACCTACATCTGACCGCTGTCGGAAGAAGTTCTGTAGTGAAGCGGGCTACTTCGACATTGGAAACCATTTCTTTGACAAGTGCACTCCTTGACAACGGTTTAGCAGCAGACTTGAATGCAAGTAGGAAAGAGAAATTCGATGCTGGACTATGGTCACATGAGCACCGCTCCTCCACACCCAGAGAAGCGAAGACGCACGGAATGTGCAGTATGGACAACATCTTGACGAAGTGTTGTGATTCATGGTATGGCAGGAACAGTGTCAGGACGGCGTCGACATTAAACTCGTTTATTCTACCAATGGTCACAGGTGCACCTTGCACTGTAAAAGACGATCTCACCGGAATCTTCGCACTAGCCACTCCAAGACTTTTCCAGTTGGCGCCTCCATAAGCCATGGGCCAAGGAGGACCAGAAACGCGTCAATATTCCTATCAAGGTTCGCAATGACATCTCTGGTCTGCAGAGTGCGATCTATGTTCTTCGCGGCGTCCGAGAACAAGGTTTGTTCGAAGTCGACGTTTATCGATGACCCGTCCGGGCCATATTTGACCGTTTGAGAGAGAAAAATGGGGGAAAGTGCACAGAGGTGCGAGAATGCACTAGTGGCAATTGCGTGGACTGAATCGAGGTCGTGGTTGGCAGCATCACGGCCGGTGAAGAGATACGAATCTGTTTGACGTTTCTTCGAGCGGTCCTGCAGGAGAGACGCGTTGAGCGACGCAGATACGGCGAGCTGGCTTGCAAGCGCAGAAGGCATCCCTGCTGTTTTGTCACTCTGCGCTGTTTTTTTCTTTTCTTCTTTTTGATTCAGGAGTGTCCAAGTATTTGATTATGTAACCATACTAATCAATAAGTAAGCAAAGAGAACGCCCTTCAAGCCATCATGATGCATGATGTGTGCTCAGGGTGCAGGGCAAGAAATACACTTCGTCAAGAACGCCGCCAAACATCGTTCTCATGACAGATAGGTTCACCCGAAACATCGCGTTGATTGGCGAGGGGGAGGTGGTCAAGTCGTTCGTCAGTGTGGTCTCTCGAACGCGGCCAATTTTGAAGACACGCACGTCGGGGGCGACGTGCCACGTCTTTGAGATGGGGTCTGGCACTCAAGTTACGTTATGGGAGACCATCAGCTGGAAAACGGGTGCAGCACCGAAGCGTACGGCGCTTGACACGCGCGTGCTACAACACCTGCGCTCTTCCTGTGGCATCGATCTCATCCTGTTCTGTATCAAAGCCAGAATAGGTCCGTTCGAGGACTTCGTCCTCTGCTATGATGAAGTGTACGTGAAAGAATGTCAAAGGAAGACTCCTGTCGCCCTCGTCGCCACTGGACTGGAGTGGTCCGGAGGGAATATGCATGGTTGGTGGGAGAAGAACAAGGACAATATGTTCCATCTCGGGCTTGCATTCGATGTGCACGCATGTATCACTACCTTGCATTCCCATGACGATCCATGCATTCAGGAACAAATCAACATCTCCCGAACGAGGGTCGAAGCACTCCTCCAAATACAAGATTACTCTCAACAACCGTCTCATAACCCTATTTGTTCTGTGCGCTTTCTCCTCTGACACAATTCAATATACTAATTGTCTACGGAAGAACGAAAGTATGGAACACTCCGGCGGGATCCCATGTAGCCCAGAGGGGAGCAGCGTGATACGTGCAGGTGTGTGGACTCTCCATAGCCATCCTCCCAGGTTACCGACTAGGATCACAGGGTCCTTACAGACACGTACCGTTGTGATAGTTGGCGCAACCGGCGTTGGGAAATCGTCCGTTCTCAATGCAATTGCTGGTGAAAAGCGAGCACGGATATCCTCGGACGCCGATGTGTGCACCCGGGACTGCAAGGTTTTCCTGGTAGAACTAAAACCCGGCATTATCACTGAAGTTTGGGACACTGTTGGATGGGGTGAGCCGTGTAACGAAACAGTGACCGGACTTGTCCAAAGACTCATCGGCACGCGAGGCATCGACCTCCTCCTGCTCTGCGTCCATGCAGGAGATAGGGTAAAAGGACATATAGAAAGATTCAAGCGCAATATCCAACCCATGTGCAGGAAGAAGGTACCAGTAATACTTGTCGTTACTGGTTTGGAGAAAGAAGACGACATGGATTTGTGGTGGAAAAACAACAAGAATGCCTCGGTGTTCCACGAGCTGCTCGTAGATGGTCATGCATGCGTGACCACGGTTGCAAAAAGTGCTGATATTGTTTATCAGCAACGAATACAGCGTTCTCTTCTCAAGCTTCGTGAGCTGGTTCACCGTCCAATTCCTTCATCAGTCTCGTTTTACGAATTAACCCGCGAATGTGCAGTAATATTGTATGCATATTCTCCAGACACCGTTCTTGTACTGACCCATCTTCGACAGCCTCCTTGGGTGCACTGGATGTGGCAAAAGCCAAGTAGGTGGCCCTGTGTGGATCCCGCAGCATCTTCCTCATGTTAGTTGGCCTAGTTCATCAGCACGTTAACCGGAATACCAGAAGATGAAGCAGGAGTTGGACATGCCTTGCAACCACGCACGTATCGCTTTACGGCTTTCAAGTTCCCCGACAGTTTCAATAGCGGCACCCCTGTTGTCCTTATTGACACACCCGGCTTTAACAGCTCCGATTCGACGCTGTCCGACGAGGTTATCTGCAAGTCGATGTCTGTTTGGCTTCACGAGATGTAAGAAGGTCTACTGGAAGTAGGGTAGTCCTCATCTTGACCATAGGTACAAACGAGACATCATTGTCGCTGGGATTCTGTATTTGCACCTCCCAACCGATCACCCGGTAACAGCGCATATTCGTCCGTTCGTGGAGGTTTATGGGGAATCCGTATATTATAGAGTCAGCCTTGTTACGACGATGCAAGACGACGCCGTTGAACACCAGAAAAATTCGCAGCGTAGGGATCTTGACCAGCTGGTCAGCAAAGGGGCGAAAGAGTTCGTTTATGAGAACACGCCAGAGTCTTCCCGGGAATTGTGTCAGAAAGTTACGAATGACATAGATGTCGCTCGGGCAGCACACCTCAAGAGAGTTGTCTCCGAGCTGTGCCAGGGGCTACCGAATTCTGCTGTGGACCGGAATGCTGATGATGTCGACTTGAAGTCCTTGGAAAGACTGGCAGACAAACACCTCGAGCTCCTTACGCGCATCCGGGAACAATCAGCCAACGAAAGAGCACCGGAGGAGCTCCTTGAACAATCCAAATCAGTGAGGCGTCAGATGGAAGATGTCCTAGCCCAAAATGGACAGGAGATGTCTCCACTGGTAGAACGCGTCAAACGTTGTCTTCGTACCTATTAATTACGGTGAGTGGGTTTCAATACATCCATGTTTATATGTGCTTATAGTGTGGACCGCAATTACTGTTGGCCGATTCATGAAACAACGTACGTTTGCAACCTGCTAGGCTGTAAGAGCCTTTGTAGCAGAGGGCTTCATATCTCGCAGGATGCCTTTCTTACGTGGTCTGAGATCCAATGATCAAGCTCCTCGTTTGGGGAGTAGGCAAACGCGCGCGGAGTAAACTTAGTTTACACAGCAGGGAAACGCTGATGCAAGTAAAACACTCAACCAGTATTCACATGAGCCGTCGGGTGACTTACCAGTTAAATGTTTGAGCAGCACCACGATCCAGGAGGCTGAGTAGGCTTGTGCCTCCATTGGGACAGTGATGCAATCATACATGACGCAACGAGCGAAATGATAAATAGGTGATGCAAAGATGACGGGATGGTTAGTTTCTATTGCAGTAAGGTGCCGCCCCGTAGGATAAACTTCGGCATATGATCTGTGACAGGAACCAATTTGTGGTGATTAAGGCTCCCTGAGGTCGACGCTTCGGTTTACCCCCACGTAGCTGCAGGGAAACAATCGTATTACGTAATAACTAGTGGTGACACCGACCATACTTCTTGCATGGGTCCATATCAACAATATGGCCACTAACAGCTCACGAACAGACACAGGGCTTCCCAAACTAGAGCCTGGTGTGTTTAATGCCAGTGCTTCCATAGTCATCGATGCACCCAGGGAAGTCGTATGGCAGGTCCTGATGGATTGGGAATCATACCATGAATGGTGAGCAGGCCTCATATTCAGGTACCAGCGACCATTCCCATACCGACCCGTACTTCTGGTATATCAGGAATCCGTTTGTGTATGTGCCTTCTGCATTCCTTGTTCCAACTTTTTTCTCTTAACAACGTTTGGTATCGAACAACAAACCGGACGTACTCCAAGAATAGACGTAACCAATATCTAACGGATGCATCGAAACGACCACTCCCTGAAGAGCAACAAAGGCCGCGCGTTGGTGACTACTTATACCTCTATCCAGTGCACATCCCGCCGTCGTTTGATTCTCCAAGGTTGTTGCCTGCAAGCTCAGCGTTTCAGGTGATTGCTGTCTTGGACGCCGAGAATTACCGGTGTTCCTGGGGATGTGTTGATTACCCGAAATGGATGCTACGCACGGAGAGGTGGCAAGTACTGGTAGAGGTAGACGAGGGGGATGGGCGGAAGAAGACGCGTTATGAGACAAAGGAGGTGTTTAATGGACCCTTGGCATACGTGGTCAGTGCCATTCTTGGTGATGGAATTAAGAAAGGGTTCGTGGCAATGGCCAAAGGACTGAAGAAGAGATCAGAAGAGGTGCCTCATGATATGTGATGTCGCTGTGTTTTTTTTTCAATACAATATTGGGACACGTCGTCGGGACCTGTTACCGTGGCAGCATATTGAGGGCGTTCCGTCGGGATCTCTGAATCCATCCATTCATTGGCAGTGTGAACACGTGGAATCTTGGCCCCTACACAGCGTTCTCCTGCCAAGGGGCTATACTACTGATCTCGAGATAACGCTGTTGCATGTGAAAAAGCGGGGCTGTTTTGAAAATGCTGACTCATCATCTCAGACACGTCGCACAGCCACACCCCTCGTTCCGCAATCTAGAGCTGTCTCTCCGAATCCGACTCCCGATTTATATAAAGTGACGAGGGCATTCCCCATCGTCATCTCCTCATCCCAACCATGCTTGCATCCCCATACCCTGGCACCATCAACGACTTCCGCTTCCCATCGTCACCCGTCCTGTACGATTCTCGCAACAAGCAGACCCAAAGCTTGCAGTCGTCGCTGCAGCGCCGAGAGCGCATCGAGTTCTTGAAGAAGAGGGAGTGGACACGCCGCGTTGCAGAATTAGTCAAGTACTCGCATCTTCAGCAGTTAGACTCTGTCGTGAGGAAACGTTCTTATCTGCTCAGCGATCTTCCGACTCATTCCACAGCCTGCTCTCGGCCGTGCCTGGCCCCTCTCCCCTAAGCCCGTGCAGGACACTGGCTATGCTCGCAACGCATCTTACGCCTCTCCGATTTCATTCCCGGTGGAAGAAGAGGAACCGTACATTATTTATAGCTCTTCTCCTTTGCCCTCGTCTTCTCCGCTTCCTTCGGGTGATCCTAAATCTACCGGAGCTGCCTTACCTGTCAGCCCCTCAATAGGGCATGCATTTCCAAGACATGCATCCGCCCACCATCGCAGACGCAGCAGTGCAAGCACTCGTACCCGTCGTCGCAGTCCCTCTTTGTCTAGTATTTTCGAAGTTCCAGAGGAGGATTAAACGAGTGGATCGGATATTCCAGTCAACGACGTTCATCATCAAATCTTTTACCATCCTTCTGATGGAAACACTCGTATAAATGACACTGTCATCATCTCGTCAGCGGGCGCTGATACCATCGTGTCTCAGACTGGTTTTGGACATTCTACGCACTGGCTTGGCCTCCTTCCTCACCCCTTTCAATCCTATGCCTACCCTGCGGATGGCGAATGGTGCCGAGGAAAAACACGCTCTTGGCTCTCTTCGTCTATCCCCACCTTCAGCCCTCATTCCTTATACCTGTGTGCATCGTATACCCACCGGTCAGTTATCCAACGCATCCCCCGTGTAGTGTACAAGGATCGCTTCTACTACAAATACCTTTACTACCCCCTTACCGGCATCTTCGTTCGTCGGGGGTTCGTTCTCGCCGAAACTCACATAACGCTATGCAAGCTACGGACTGCGGATTCCCTTCGGCTTTCGTTTTTATAAAGTTCCATGTGTTAGAAGAAGTCAGATTGTACCGCACACGGTGTATGATTAGGTCCAGCTCATGTTTATGTATCAATCTGTGGCAGGTGTTCGCGAAAGCGCGTATCAAATTTACATACTATCTCCGTTCAAACTGCTGTGTGCGGTTACTAGTTACTCATTATTGATGCCTCGTGCTGAGTTGCTTGTCGCTCTGTCCCTGCAGCATGGTATTAGAAAGGCAAAGAAAATTGCTGTCATGGCAAACCGGGCAAACTTATGCCTTGATGCCGGTACTACATTCCCTGGCAGAGTAAGCACAGACCAATGCCCGTAGCCACCCCTGGTGGGTATGTACTGTCAAGGGAGAAACTTAGCCATTTTCTTTCTGGTGATTACGTACGGGTGCACACCCAGTTGCCATAGCCTGTTACACTAACGACCGGAGCTTCGTCCCAGAGTCTTGTTTTATAGTTACACTCCGACTTCAGCCCTGAGTAGCCACGTGGTTAACAAATCCCGGCAAGTCCATGCGTACCGGATAAGCAGATCCTGTGGTAGTGGTTCAACTGGCACCCACGGCATTGCGGTATTGCCCATGAGCCGGAGCATTCCAACGACGTTCACATGGGAAAAGTGTGCATCTGGTTTACTTCCACGGCACAAGAGTGACCGTCATCAGTGGTGCTCCTGCGAGTCGGCACCGCAGGTGTGACTGGTCTATCATTAGCCTAAAGAGAGGCATGAAACCGGTCTTGGATGTCCACCATGCAGTCACAGACGTTTGCAGTGGTAGGTTAGGGCGAACCTTGCTGGACTGCGACTTTGCACACGGTTCACAGGCAATGCTGTAATCACATAGGTCTGTGAGTTCTCCTTGGAAACATGCGCTCGGACAAGAGACGAGTGTGCTTGCACACAGAGATTTTCGCCTACGCCGGCGCCGGTAACTCTGCGGCCTCATCCGGCCTCGTTTGTGTGTCAAAAGCTGTCGTACTCTTGGTCAGTTTCTATTAATCCCGCTCCGGAATTCGTGGGAGTAGCAAATTTGCCTATTAGTTGTTGACTTGAGTGGATGCCACTGGAAAGCGGGGCAACTTGCCAAGATGCTGGCTCTTCAAGTTGTTAGATTGGCACGGAAAGTATCAATACATACTCACTGGGATAACCGATCTTCTGAGCACTGATAGTCCACACGAAAACATATTGTTTTGTGAAGTGCGAAGGAGCAACGGCAGAAGGTTTATCGTCCTCCATAATATGAGAACAAGTCAAGGGCTTACCTCGACGACACTGCAATGGCATCGTCACGCAGATGCTGACATATCCACTCCTGCGTGTATGGCACAACCATGCCGTGGCGGCGAGTGGTCCCAATGACGAGAGTTCTTTACCCGGACCTCATGTGTGGAAGCTTGTAAGTACACAGCTGCAGATTTGCGAAAGTCTTGTCAGTGAAAAATGTTGTGGGTACCTTGCACCTCCGGACGTTTTAAGACTTGAAGCTTGAACGTTACTAATGTTGAGGCCGAGGATTTTCAGCTACCAGGCTTCTGACAATTTGGGCAAATGATCAAGATCTTTTTAACATTTGCTTTCGAGTGTCAAATCTGTCTTGGCTCTGACAGGCTAGCTGCCAATATCTATACTGCAATGTGCATAACTGCATGGGAACCAAGTGGTCACCGTGTAGCTGGTGTCTCGGCGTTTACGGCAACCTCAAGCATTTTCAATCCTGTCCCACGTCCACGTCTTGAGTCAACGTCGAACAGAACTTTGAACGAAATACTTATTTCTCAATGGCTCGCATGCAGTCAAAGAAACACAGTCTCTTTCGATTTAGAAAGCCATCTGGATCTGCGTCCGACTTTTCTGTAAGGAGTTAACTCGGTTGCGGGCGATCGTCGTTGCTAATTCACAACAAATAGTCGCAAGGGCCGTCTCCGACTCCGGCGCGTGACGTAGCCTCGATAACTAGAACGTCGGGCAACGTCCCCCAGGGGGCGCTGGCGAGGATGAGGCATATCTTCCGTCGGTCAGGTCAAGTAACCGTCGCAGCAAGGACCGTTGACACGGGTGCCGCTAGTTGTGCGCAGGAGCGACGAGAATAAATCCAATCGCCTCCAAATCAGGATATGTGTGACTTGCCTTATCTTGTTGTTGCGATGGCCTTGAGTAATCGTGTTAGGTGGACTTAAGGGCCAACCGATAACTCAGAAACAAGAGCTGCGCCGGCTACGCCTGTCGACATTGAAGTAGGGCCATCTGGTAACACCGGCGAAGGTGGTATTGACCCCGCCAATGGCGGTAGTACCACACCCTTTGTCCTCTTGTGGGTCACAAGCGGTGATGTAAGCAAGTAGGTTCACCCCTATGCCCAGATTGCTCTGGGGGTCTTAACTGCTGCTGCTCAGGTATGTTCGAATCCTCGCTATTTATGTTCTTTGCTCCAAACAGCCCTCTATGGTTGCTTATCGATCAAGCTAACCTGGACCACGAGGTGTCTGATCCTTTTAATACAGTTAAGATGGTCTATGGGTTGCTTCTAGAAGACGTTTCTGTCCAGAATATCAATCATATGAAGGAAACTTTGGGGAAAATCGCACAGGTGATAAGTGATGCGGCCCGCTTCATCAAGAATTATTCGGAGACGAAAAGCTTCCGTATGTCCGTTTGCACCTTTTAAAGAACGCCTGAATCCAACTCTCCTCAGTGTTGAGATTGGGAAAGAACATAATGTTGGAGATGCGGACTACTAATGACGGTTACATCAAAGCGCTGAATGGCTTGATGCAATAGTATCGTGACCGTGCGGTCCGCGATATTCACGTCAATGTGCACCACATGGTTGAAGATCGGGTCCTCGTTCGTGGAGACCTAAGTCTGGAAGGCATGGCCTACGCTGGGGGCGCGGGTGTCAACACGACGAAAAGGTGCCTAGACGGCACCAGAACCGAGATTCTTACCGAGATCGTCAGTTGGATTCAGAACACTGATGAAAATACTTCTCGCATTCTCTGGCTGTATGGGCAGGTCAGTAGGGGGAAGTCTGCCATCGCGCATACCATCGCTCTGTGGCTCAAGGATACCAGAGGATTTGGGTCGTGCTTTTGCTTTGCCCGCGATAGGCAGGCCGAGCGTCGCGAGGAAAAGATATTTACCACCATTTCACGTGACCTGGCAGACCGCGACCCGGCATTCCGGCGCGCGCTGGCTAGTGTGCTTGCATTGGACCATTCCCTTAAGACAGCATCTGACGTCACGCTGCAGTGGAAGAAGCTCATTTTGGAGCCGTTGTTGAAGGTCTCGAGCACTATGATTGGAAACATGGTCGTGGTGATCGATGCTCTGGACGAAAGTGGCCTAGAAGGATCGCGAAGGCACATCTTGTCAGTGCTTGGTCTCAGGCCAGCGACATTCCCCATAACTTCCGTATCTTCGTAACATCTCGCCCGCTACCTGATATTCAACGCGTGCTGAGTGCCGCTTCACATGTGAAGGCAACCTCCTTGGACGACGTTTCTGCGGGGTTGACGGAACGCGATATCCGTTTGTATGTTTCCAAGCAACTTGGTCACCTTCCAGAGATCGGAGACACCGAAGTCTAGAGAATTGCCCAAAAGGCGGACTGCCTATTTGAATGGGTTCGTCTAGCCTGTGATTTCATCATGCCTAACAGAGCTGGAACGACTGTCAAGGAATGCTATGATGAAGTGACCACTCTCCACTCTGAAGAGTGAAAAACACTTCTGGATGAAACTTACTCTGCAATTCTGGAGGGTGCTATCCCCAGATCTGGGAAATCCCTTGAACGATACCGTTCCGTGATGTATCAGGTTGTGATGACGCTTGAACCCCTACCCATGGTGGCCTTGAATGGTATGCGTAAGCGCTTCCCGAACGAAGAGGATCACTATGATGTTGTTCTTATCCTTGAGTTCATGTCCCCAGTACTGGGGGGCATTCTTGACTGCTCCTCTCCCATCCCCTCTGCTGTGTGACCTCTCCATGCATCCTTTTATGACTTCCTAACTGATCATTCATGGAGTGGGCCCTACTTCATTGACATCTCTTGTTCATACAACCTGGCTGTAAGGAGGGGTAAGCCCTCCTTACCTATTACTATTGGTTCAATAGTTGTGTCATGCATAGCCCTTGTTAAGATAAGGGCTAATGTGGAGTTCATTAATATGGTTGAACTCCAGTACTATACAGATATTACATAATGGTGATGAGTGCCCATATGAAGGAGGGTGCTCACAGAGGAGACAACTTCTTTTCTACCTTACTGCATCACTCAATATAACACCAGTCATGTGTATATTCAAGTGATAAGTGAATAAGTGGATGAGAAGGCTCACACCCTTACAATTTTTTACACACCTGAATGTGTTATGGCACCCAAGTTAAACAAAAATTCCATGCTGCAGAAGAAAAATTCTCACAGTGCAACAAAACCTCTTGAGCCCAATAGAGATTGAGAGGATTTATATGGTGATGATCTGCCACCATTGGGAAGGAATGATGACTTCCTACAAGCACAATTGTCTGAGATGATCATGCAAGAAACCCCTGACAAGGTTGATTGTGCCATCATCTTAGATGAAGGGCCAAGTGCCCTAACTGAACTCACTACAGAAACTGCTCTTGTAGAGAATACCAGAGCAGAAGGATCAAGCAAGGGAAAAGAAAAAGCTGATACCAGAAAAAAGCTGCCTACCTTCCCTGAGTTCATCTGAGAATTAAAAGACATCTTAAACAAATGCACCTCCCAATGGGAGAGCTTTGGTGACCAGGATGAACATGGTCACCAGGCACACACATTCAGAAAGCTATATGAGTTAGTGGACATGCCAGACATTGAAAGTACACATGATAGGGCCAGTGAAGAAGGATGAGGCCCCACTCACACTGTGAAGAAGGAAGTCTGCTATGAGGCTGAGCATGCTAGAGTCAAATGCAGGAATGAAGACACTCCACAAAGAGATAATTCACATGGAGTGGAACCAATGGAAAGTTCAATGAACAGGACAACAAGGTACCAAGTGATAAATGATTGGCCAGATCATGAAATTCTGCCTCATCTGGAATGAGGCTTTAAAGAAGAAGAGGACTACAGTTGGGGAGCAGCCACTGGACACCCTGATGACAACCCAGATGATGATCACCACTGCTGAAATGATTGAGATGATCATGACAATGACCACTGTGGGCAACTCTTCTTGTGAGAGCACAAGGGGAAAGTGGGGAAAGCTGTAGGTAGAACCTAGGCTCATCCCAAGGGGTGCTGAGTTGGAAGGAGATAGAAGAGAGGGCTAGAAGGCAAGAGAGGATTGTTCTTGGAGAATGGGGAGTACTGGCAGCAAATAACTTGAAAGTCTGCCTTAGATGGGTGCAAGATAACTTCTGGGTACTGGGGATGTTTCTTAGAGGTGAAAACTCAAAGGGCAGCAATTAATTCTGGCAAGCAAAGTACTTTGCTTCATCTTCTGGGTTAACAAATTGAGGGTAGGGGTGTAGATGATGGTGAGGGTGAGTTGGGACTAATAGTTGCTGCCCAGAATTGGGGTCACAGATTTCCAAGGACTGCTCCCCATTGGGGAAGTTGCACAGGATGCTACTGAGTAGGCAGCAGAAGGGGCATCCTAGCAAAAGGTCAAAGGGTGCTCAGTCAATGACTTGAATCTGTAAGTGAGCCTTGACTGGCCCAATATGCAAGGTAGCATTCTTGATGACCCCTAGAGTGCTTTCTTTAGATTGGTTAGTGGCCTCAAGAGTCATACACATGTCTGAACAAAGTGGAGTTCCTAAGGCTTCCCATAGCTTGCATCTAAGGGCTACCACCTGGCATCCACTGTCAAGAATGCACTTGACTTGGAGTTTATCCATCAAGATCCCATCTACAGCATGAAGAGGAGCCATGGCTAAGCCAACACACTTCCCCTCAGTATCCTTCACAAGGTATTGCTCATAATGTGCCCATGCAGAGGATGATGAAAACTCTGCTGCAGATTTGAGGCTACCAATGGCTATCTTCTTCGTCATGGCCATCTCTTTTATCTGTTTTCATATTTCTGGACTGACTGCTAGAAGATCTTGCATTGTAATTTTGATCTTAGCACCTAAGACTTGGGATATGAGTCATTTAGTAGCAGCAGCTTCATCAAAGCCACTCTGGTAATGGAACTGAGGGGTGGAGTTAGACAGAGGTTTGGAGTTAGATGCTTCAGGGGCATTCTGTCTTGTCTGAGGAATGTTAGATGATGGCTGAGTATTTGAGGCTGAGGTTGGTGTGGAGTTATTGGCAAGAGGAGGGTTGACAGTGGCAGCATTATGAGGATGACAAGTGGGGATTTCAACACTGTCAAAATGAGCAGGTTTCTTCTTCTTGATAGCATTCTTGAGCTCCTCTACCTGAGCATAGGCCCTGGCCAAGGCATGCTTGTCTTCTTCATCAGCATTTTCTTCAATCTCCTTGTTGACAAGATAAGATGAGGGATGGACCTCTATCTGAAACTCCTCTTGTTGGAGATTGAATCACCTCTGTGTGATGTATATTTGGTGCGAGTTTTCACTTGCTTACATAAGTGATTAGAGTGCACTTAGTAGTACATTTTGGTACTGATTCCTCAGTAGTTGAGTCACTACTGAGGGTATGTCTACACATTCTTTACCAGTACTTACTTACTGATGACCTGTAGCTGCCTACAGGTACACTAATATAATTTAGTAGTTGAGTCACTACTGAGGCTGCCTACAGCCCTTTTCTACACCTCTGTGTTGTTGGAGCCAAAGAACATAGTATTGATGAGGTGGGGAGGGGTCTCACATCCTTGAGACAAAGAGGAGGTTCCTGGAGACTGAATAGACACTAGGTTAGCTGATGCCATTATAGACTCTCAAAGAGCCAAGAAGTTGTCAATCTTTTCCTTGAAGTTCTGCCCTGCAGTGGATCTAGGGATATCAGAGCCATCTTTCATAAAGACCCTACTGCCAATGAGCACACATTTCCCTTGGCAGACATATTCCTGGCACAGTTTGCACTCAGGAGTCCTGTGACCATCAGTACTGCCACAGAAGAAGCAGTGGGGATTGAAGGAGTGGCAGAATTGTTGATCTTGGTGCTGTGTCTGACAAGGTGCTGGGGTAGAGTTGGTCACTTGGACATACTCTCTCTTCAAGATGGTTGGTGGCACTGTCAGTTGGGAGTATGATTCTGGAAATAAGGCTGAGCTGTCAACCTGAGCAATGTTTCAATGGGTGCCACTAAGAAGATAGGTCACATGCTTGTAGATGTTGTCAAATGGCCATGGTTCATCAACATCATGGTCTAAGTCCTTGAGTTGGAGATGAGTAGTGAGGTGGTTATGGAATCCAGGGGGGAAACCTTCAAGGAACTTCTTGTTAATGTAGTTGTCAGGGAGTTTCTTCTTTTTGTTGATCAGGGTTACAATGCAGCAAAATTTGTGGACATATTTGCCAAGGTCATTGAGGGATGACATGGGCTTTTGTACTTGGTGGTGTAGGAGGATCTCAAGGTCAACTTTCATGTACTGACACCCTTTGACATCAGCACTGGGGTAGAAGCTAGTTACCTCATTAACAAAGTCTTCCCAGTCATCACCTGCAGTGGAATTGAGGGACAACCAAAGTTCCAACTCATTTTGGTTGGCATAACAGATAGCCCACTTGATTTTGACTTTGTTGACAGCAATTCCTGCATCAGTGCAGACCTGGTCAACATCCTCAAAATAGGTGCAGATATCCTCAGTCTTTCCTGAGAACTTTGGGGCCTTGTTAGAGCCCCTGAGCAGCATTTCATGCTGGTTAGTGGTGCTGGACATGATAATTGGTATTGATGATGAAGGTAGAGTGGGGTTATGAAGTGAAGGTGGATTTGTGAGTGGTATCAGTGGAGGGGGTTGGACAAGTGGCTGAATAAGACTCTGAGAGGCAGTATGGGAAGATGAGGGTAAGAGGAGTTGTTCAGCAGTGAAAATTGAAGTGGTTGAAGAGGACAAGGATGATAGGTTGGTAAGCAGCAATAATTGTTGGCAATCTGGCAGTGGTGTGAATGACTTGTCAAGCTCAAAGGCACCAGGTATATCAACTGATGACAGTGAGTCAGGTTCTGGATGATGGAGGGAATCTGTTTGGAAAAACTCTGAATCTGGGGAACTAAGCTCTGGGATATCTTGGGTGTTAGCAGTGGGGACAAAAAGATCAGAAGACAATATTGAAAGATGATGGAAGGGCTCTAAGAGCTCTTCTAGTTCTGTTTGGTGGTGGGTTGGTCAAAGAGATCTCCTTTCCAGGTCTATAGACCCCTCATGGTGGGCTCCAAAATGATGTGGGCAACTCTTCTTGTGAGAGCACAAGGGGAAAGTGGGGAAAGCTGTAGGTAGAACCTAGGCTCATCCCAAGGGGTGCTGAGTCAGAAGGAGATAGAAGAGAGGGCTAGAAGGCAAGAGAGGATTGTTCTTGGTGAATGGGGAGTACTGGCAGCAAATAACTCAAAAGTCCACCTTAGATGGGTGCAAGATAACTTCTGGGTACTGGGGATGTTTCTTAGAGGCAAAACTCAAAGGGCAGTGATTAAGGGCTCTTGAACTCATAGGTAGATGGTGTAGACACTGTAGCAGACTTGTAGTAGGTGAGGTGGCAATTCTGGGGGCTGTGGGATGCAGGGAACTCAATAAGACTGAAGATGAGGCACTGGAAGATGCTGGAGACTTGAAAAACACAGAGGGACTTGACTCAAAATACTCAGAGACTCTTAGACACACAGATAGTGACTCCAAAAGGTGGGTGATTTATTTTCTAGGTACAGTGGACTTTTGTAGCATAAAGACAGAGGTATCTATGGTAAAAATTGGAATATCTTGGATCTGTCATATGTCAAAAGGTAATAAAAGAAAATACAAAGGCCAACATATGGACAACCACATGTACACAGTGATGTAGATGAAGATAAAACAGCCAAGGTCCAGAAAAACAATGGTAAGTAAAGCAGAAAAGGTATAACTATGTACTTGCATTGAAAGGAAGTGGAGTGGGGCCGGCAGTGATTTTGTTAACCAAAGAGGGACATGGTGGGTGGCATTACTAAGTGCATGACAGTTTCAGCAGTTGTTGTGTGGACATAGGCACTGAGGAGATTGGGTGATGTGTGGCAGGTTGGTAGGGATCACTGACAGGCAGTGTTCTAGTGATGTGTCAAGAAGGGACTGCCTGACAATAGGGGGCAGGCTTAATATGACAGCTGGTGAGTCAGCAGCAATTTTGCTGGCAGCAATGGGGGCTTGTGACATGACGAAAGGTGTGACATTAGCATATGTGGTGATGTTGTTAACCAAGGGAGTGCCATAACATGTGGATGGGTGACTACTGAGAATGAGGAAGGCTGCTAGGGGTGGTCTGCAGCCTTAGGGAGTATGGACTCCCTACACTGCAGGAGAAGACAAATCCTGATTCCTTGCTGAAACCATAGAGATGACAAGGACAAATGCAATTGCCACAGCCATGGATGATCGACAGGGGTACACTCACACTGAGGATTAACACCCAGTATGAGTGGATATACAGAATCTCTCCTAGAAAAGTATCATCAGAGAATATACACTGCAAGCATTTCACAATTTTTCTTCAGAAAACATGGTGAAAAAATAGAGAGAAGAGATACTCTTTGATTTTGGATGATGTGTCAGAAAAAATGCAAATATACATAACATTACCTTCTCTGTGCAGAAACATAGATTGATGGAAATGACCATTAGCTTCTACTCTAGTAGGCATTAGCATCAATTCATGTTTTCTGGCAGAAAATAGAACATTTTTTCTGCATTTTTTCTTTCCCAACATCTAAAATAAAAGAGTATCTCTTCCCTGTATTTTTCCAGCATATTTTCTGGAGAAACATTGTGAAATGCTTGCAGTGATATGAGGCAGTAGGCCATCACACAGCCCCCAAAGGTCCAGAAGTAAAAGCCATCAAAATTGCACAACCAAAAAATTATAGAGGTCAAGATGATATTGATGCCTTTGATGAATGGGTCAACCAGATATTGCACTGGTTGAAGATTTATAAGGTGACAGGGCCTGCCCATGATGCAGATTGCATCATGTATGCTGGGACCTGTCTAGAGGGAATGGCTGCACAATGGTTTGATCAAGAAGTTGATGGCCCAGATTACATGATCCACAACTGGACTTTTGAGGGTTTTGTATGTGCCATGTTCACCCAATTCATTCACAAAGCACCTGCTCAGAATGCCACTGAACAATATGATAACACCAAGTACTCCACTGCGAAGGGAGTACTTGCATTCTATGATGATCTGAAACATTGGGCATCCCAAATGGTCCAGCCCCCCAATGAATATTCCATGAGGAGGAAATTTGTCAATGGACTCCCTCTGCTGATTGCTGAAGGAGTCCTCAAGTCCAGGGGCATATTGGCTGAACATATGCCAATGGACCAAATATTAATCAAAGTGCAATGGATGGAGAGTGCACTTAAGCTTATTAACAATCACACCTGTGCCCAGCAAGCTAAACAGATGGGTACTCATCCCACCAACTTGGACAACTGAGTTGGCAATAAGCATTATACTGACAGTGAATATAGGTACACTCAGAAAGGGAATGTACTGTATAGAAAGGCTCTGGATAACACACACACCCAGAGAAGGGAACCATCCAAGCCACAGGGACAGCACATGACTGGAGTCAGTCATGAGAAAAAGAGTGGACCCAGAGATAGAAGCCTGAAGAACTCTGGCATGATGCATCAGAGCATCAAGTGCTACTGCTGTGGTAAGGATGGGCACCATGCAAATGAGTGTGATCAGAAGAGTGTTGTGTTGAAGGATGGCAAGACTGGCAAGGCCAGACTATTCACCACCAAGGTGACTGAGGACAAGCATGCTGATGAATCTCCAGAAGCCCTGGACAATGAAACACCTTCCCATAATGAAGAAGATAAAGAAGCATCATCAGAAGAGGAGGTAGATGCTGATGATGAGGTGATTGACATCTATGGCAGATACTATGACAGTGATGACAATGGAGAGCCCATCACATATCTTGGGTTGATGGAGACACATGACTCTGCTGAGGATGATGAAGAAATCCACTATGCTCAGATGGATGTCAAGGAATCAACTGTGGAAGGCAACCCAGTCAAGGACATGGAGCCAGATGATGAGGTGTCATCTGATGAGGAAGAAGATGAATTAATTGACCCATGGGGAATGGTGAATGCAATGGAAAATGAGGTGATGCCTCCTAGGATGAATGATCATACTTGGCACTACTTGGAATGTTTCAGTCTGACACACATAGATGACTGTCAGACATGCAGAATATATAGAGCTCATATCATAAGAGATGAGCTCACAGAAGTACCATCATTGATAGCCACACATGCCATTCCCAGGCAGCAGAGATGAAGAGCATATGATGAAGGATGGGATGCAAGAGAGGAGGTGATGGGTGAAACAGTCCTCCCCCACATAGGATATGTGTTGGAGGAATTAAACCACATGGAGGCCACTGTGGACCTCACTCTCACCCAACTGGACAATGTGATCAAGGAAGATTGACTGGTGGTCAATGTGGCTGAGGTCCATGCATCCCTGATCAGCATAGGTCATCAGGTCATGAGGATGTGCAATTCCCTCCAGCCCAGGGAACATGACACCTCAATGAGTGTTGCATCCTCATTGAGGGGATTCCAGATGGCCAGGACAGATGTAGATAGAACAGGGGAGCTAATCCAGGGAATTTGGGGAGCAGTGACCCAGAATGAATGATGGATGCAGCAATCAGTGCAGGAGAATGAGCACCTCCAAAGGGAGCTGAGGAGGCTGGCAGATAGGCTCTTGCATGCTTGTGAGAGCCTAGGTGGTGATCCACATTCATATATTGACCTGGAAGCCCTGGCAATCCCAGATGGCCCTCCATCCAACTGAAGAAACCAACTGTGCATTCTGATATGGGATGCATGCCAATACCACCACTACTCCCAGACTGGTGATCCCCCCACAAGCATGTGCTTGTGTGATAGTAAAGGCACAGGTCAATGGCTGCAAAGCATTGACCATGATAGATATGGGGAGCATGACTAACTTGGTGAGCCCTGCATTCACAATGGTCACCAAACTACCTATGTTCACCCTGGCATCCCAGTTAATGCTACAACTGGGATGCATTGGAAGCTGCTTGAAAATCACACATGGCTCCCAGACAAAGCTGCATCTGGGAGCCTTCTCATGTGACACCTATTTTGACATCACAAACATCAATTGATATGACTGCATCCTTGGGATCCCTTTCCTCTGATTGCATGGTGTGTAATTGAAATTCAATATGAATATGATAGAGGTTGGGGGTACCACCATCCCTGCACTCACAGAGCTGGATATATCTGGTTCTGTGGAAAATTGCCCACAGGAGAAAGAATGGCATAAGGAGACACTGTCCTTGACATCAAGGAGTGCCTGACTACCTGGTGGGGCCATACTGATGAGGAACAATCCTGGCCCCCCCACACCTCACAGAAGTCTTGAGGCATCTATGTTGGCACTCAGGGGTGAACAGCAAGCTATGCTTGCACATATGAAGCTGCAGAAATACTCAGATGAGGATATTCCTCATCTGAGGGAAGACCTATATAAAAAATATGAGGATCATATGAAGGGAGTGGTTGCCAAGATGCCACCACTCTGAGAAGTAAACCACTGCATACCCTTGATTGATGAGGGTATGCATTACACCTACCATTTGCTGTGCTGCCCAGACTCACTGAAACCTCAACTGGCAGAGAAGATCCAACTATATATGAAAGCTGGATGGTGGGAGAGAGCAAGTGTGTTGCAAGTGGTACTGATGCTCTGTATCCTGAAGAACGATGGGAAACTCAGGATGGTCATTGACTGCAGAAAGCACAATGACAACCATGGTCAAGGATGTCACCCCCTTCCCTGACCAGGACCAGATCAGGATGGACATTGCACAAGCAAAATATCACTCAAAAATTGACTTGTCAAACACATATGAACAAGTCAGAATCAATCCCAATGATGTCCTGAAGACAGCTTTCTCGACTGTCTTTGGCACCTTCCTGAGCCATGTCATGCAGCAAGGAGACTGCAATGCACCAGCCACCTTCCAATGGTTGATAACAGTGATGTTGCAGGGGTATATAGCTAGGATAGTACATGCATGCTTAGACAATGCATTTGTGTACAGCAACACAATAGAGGACCATGTGGAACATGTGTCCCTTGTGCTTGACATGTTAGTGAAGGCCAATTTCTATCTTGAAAGGGATAAGGTCAACCTGTTCACCAAGAGACTGGATTGCCTCAGCCACATAATTGATGACAGAGGAGTCCATGCAGATGAGGACAAGATGGCCCACATCTGCAATTGGAGGAAGCCCAGGAACCTGAACAAGATACAATGGTTCATGGGCCTAGTTGAATATCTGGCACCATTCATGCCAGATGTATCTGCATACATGATGCCCCTAACAGGAATCCAGCAGAATGGCCACCCCTTCCTCTGGTGTGAAATTCATGACAGATGCTTCCAGGCAATCAAAGATCTTGCCTGTAAATATCCCATCCTGCAACCAGTGGACCCAAGATCAAACAAGCCAATCTGGCTCATCTGCAATGCATCCTTATATGGTATAGGGGTGCTATATGGCCAAGGCCTGACCTGGCAAAGCTGTCAACCAGCTAGATTCATGTCAAAGAAGCTGATGGATGCCCAGCACAACTATAAGACATTTGAGAGGGAAACTCTTGCCATACTTGAGGTGCTACTGAATTGGGAGGACAAGCTCTTGGGATTCCACTTCAAGGTGATCATGGACCCTGAGGCCCTCCAGTTTCTTTGCATGCAACAACATCTATCCAGCTGGCAGATGCACTGGATGGACTACCTATCATGCTTCAACACCAAGATCATATATGTCAAGGGGTTGGAGAACAAAGTGGCCAATTGCCTGTCTCGATATTATGAGACAGATGGAGGGGATGAAGCACAGAAGGAGACTGTCAAATGGGCAACTGCCAACATTTGACTCAATCCAGAAGGAGATGACCTTCCAATCAACAGGTTGAGGGAATTGCATCTTGCAGCAATGTGAGATGAGACACCAAAGATGAGAGAACTGACAGAGGAGCATTGAATGGAAGCCAACATGCTGAGACAACATGCAGAGCAGGGAAGGGTAGAACCCACTTGCACCTCCACAAGTGAGGATCCTACTCTGCTTGACTCTGCAGGGGACCCACAAATGCTTGCTACCCACTTCCAGGGTGAGTGTGGCTTCCTTGACTGTGTCAGACAGGGCTACTCAGCAGATCCCATCCTGGCAAAGGTAAGCCTACACCCAGATCACCACAAAGGATTTGATGTTGATGATGGAATGATCTACTTGAAGGTCATGACAGGAGACAGAGTACTCTGTCTCCCCAAGGTAGACTGGAGAAATGATAGACTGATGGCACAAGTGATCAAGCATGTACACAAGACACTTGGTCACTTTGGAGCACTACACACTGGAGACTACATCTGTCAATGCTTCTGGTGGCCTGGCATAGGCAAAGACATTGACCAATTCTGCAGATCATGCCCAGTGTGCCAGACCACCAAGACTGACAATGCATGCCCTGCTGGTCTACTCCACTCCCTGCTGATACCTAAGAGGCCATGGAACTCCATCACAATGGACTTTGTTGGCCCATTCCCCAAAAGCAAAGGTGCTGACTACCTATGGATCATCCTGTGTCGACTGACATCCCTGGTTCACCTCATGTCAGTCAACACCACCATATGAGCATCCAAACTCACATGGGTTTTCATTTGGGAGATCATGCACCTACATGGTCTCCCTGACATGATCATATCAGATTGTGATGCCAAGTTCACCTTGCAGTTCTGGCATGAGGTCCACTGACTCCTGGATGTGAAGTTGCTGATGTCCATGGCCTTCCATCCTCAAATGGATGGAGCTTCCAAACAGGCAATACAGAATGTATTGCAAATCCTATGAGGCCTGGTCTCCCCAGATCAATGAGACTGGGCTGAAAAGCTACCAATGGTTGAGTTCACCATCAACTTGAGCATAAGCAGCTTGACAGGATTCACACTGTTTGAGCTGACATATGGGTACTTGCCCTGATCACTGCCTAATGTCAAGAAGCAGTCAGTCACAACTGCTCCTGGGGTAACATCCTTTGTCCATCAGGCAAAGGAAAACCTGGTGATGGCACACAATGCCATAATTGAGGCCCATGTGGTGCAGACACACCACACTAACAAATGATGGAGGGAAGGAGGGAAGTATGATGAGGGAGATCTGGTGTACCTATCCACAAAGAATCTCACCTTGCCCAAGGGATGTGCATGGAAGCTCCTCCCCAAGTACATCAGCCCCATGAAAATTGTCCAAGTGAACCCATCCATGGATATGTACACTCTGGAGCTGCCAAAGCAGCTCCAGGAATGGCATATCCACCCAACCTTCCATGCTAACCTCCTGCATTGTCATGAACCCAATGATGATGCATTGTTCCCTAAATGCAATGCCCATGTCTTCTATGATGTGGGCATGCCTGATGATGCAGAATGGCTGGTAGATGAAATAAATGCCCACTGATGGGTGGGCTGTCAGCTGGAATTCCTGGTCAAATGGAGTCTGGGAGACTCCACTTGGGAACCTTACCTGCACTGTAAAGACCTCAAGGCCCTAGATAGGTACTGTACCTTGGGTTGCATGGTGTGGATGAACCCACTGACTGCCTAAATGCAGTCAGCATACTATGGACACTACTGTGTAGTAGTGAATGGCCTTGTGCTTTACATCTGTTCCACACACATGACTTGCATGTGACTACATGACCACCATCATGCCCCCCAACTATCACACCCATTTTGGACTTGCCACCAGCTACATACTTAGCACATTTGATTGCAACAAAACCTTATCACTTGATTATGCAATTGTCTTTCCTTTTTCCAAAAGTTTTCTCCCATTCATTTCTCTACCCTTCTCTTCTTACAGCATCTACATAGTAGCATCTAGATAGTCATGTCCCATCATTTGCCCTGTTCCCATGCCCCAGCAGCATCTCTGTGTTGAGATGCTGCTGTCCCCACTGACATGTCCATGTGCCCCAATGACAGGGCATGTCATCATACCTCCAAATGACATGTGAGGGATGACACCCCCCCTTGTCATCAGTCACTGGCATACTCCAGGTCCCCTTCCCCCTCTTGCTCATGCTCACATGACCCCAAATGTTGTCATGAGTGTTCCATCTCACCCCCACATCAAAAGTGGCATGCCAGTGAGTTTGGCATGATCATCCATGACAACTGTGGCCAGCCAGATGGCTGCAGCACATGCTCAGCATATGTGCTGCATATGGTGCAAGACCTGGTGCTTGGGTCACCTGACCTTGCACACACACAATCTGATTGTGTGCATGTGCTGTCACATCTCCTTGGGCTGGACAATGGTTTGACCTTGTGACAGGACATTGATAGACTTTGGGCTGACTGAGACTACTGGCACTCCCATGCTCACCACTACCAGGATGAGTGTGAGTGCCTCAAAGAAGACCATGACTTCAAATGTGCACACATGGCCTCCCTGGCATCCTGTCCCTGTCATGACTGCCCCCCCAGCCAGCAGGTGCTGGGCCTTTGTCTGCAAGCCTTGTGGCTCATCTTTCAGGGGGAGGGAGTGGGGTGCCCCCCACTGTGTGTAGTCAACAACCTCACTCCCCTCCTCATGCCACCAGTCTCATGTCTGTCACTGACCCTCTTGCATCTTGTGTGGAATCCCATGAGATGCTGCACAACACTACTGATGAGTCTGTGGAAACATGGCCTTGTCTCAAATGCCCCCTTCTGACTGACTGCCTCAAAGAGGCCACCACCATGTTCCCCATCAATCAAAGGGAATGCCCTCACCAAGCCATCATTCTGCTGAATGGGCAGGAAGTTCCTGCATATTTGAGTGCAGCAGAACCTCTACCAGTTTGAAGCCCCTCACTGCTATGATGTGGAGAGGGTGATATCTGCAGGCTATGCTCCAACACTGTTCAGAGTGGTCCCCCCAGGTGCAGTGCACCTGTTAAATATACCCCACAAGATAGACAAAGTCTATGCTTGCACATCCAGGGAGACTGACAAAAGCCATGCACACAATGCCAGGTCTGCCCAACACCTCATAACCTGGCTCAATAGGTACTTGGCTGATGTCAATGGGCACATGGGAAAGAAACCAGCCAAGAACCCTGTTGCTGCCTATGCACTGTCACAATGGCACCCTCCTGCTTGGATGGTGGCCAAAGGCAAGTCCAAATGTGAAAACTACAAGTCCTCTGTTACAGGGCTTGCACCTTACCCTCCCCTGGCTTATGAAGGACATCAAGCTGGCCCTGCTGAGGCTCATGAGGAGCCTATCATCCCTCATGAGCTGACTCCTATCCCCCAGGTGGACAGAACCCCACCTGTTGTGGAATCCCCTCCACATACTGAGGTGAACCCTCAGGCATTGATACTACCTGTCCCTGTGATATCCCCAGTGATTGATCACAGGGACCCAAAGAAAAGGTCCCACCAGAACAAAACTTCCAGGCTTGCTCCAAACTGGGGAGAACCTCTACTGTGCTGGAGGGAGTACATGCAGAGGTACATAGATGTCAACAGGATGTCAAGCTTCCCAGGAGTGGCTGGCCTGATCAAAGAGCTCACAGAGGACAAGGAGGCTGCCCTATTGCAATGACTCAGAGGCTTTATCCTGGAAGGGTACTTTGCACCTCAGTTCCACTACAACTCCAACCAACACAGGTGGCATCATAATTTTGCCAGACTATTTGCAGTCACTGGCCAGTACATGGAGAGTGAAGGACTGACCATTGTCCCAGATGCCAAGTGCAACTGGGATGCAGCTAAGGACATCACACCATCACCCATGGACATAGCCCAGTATCTTGCCAAGAATGGGCTGAGCTTCCAGGAAGCCAATGACCTCTACTTGTGGGGCATGAACTTCCTGGTTGACAAAAGTGATGCACTTCACAAGAAGGGACAACATGTCCATGACAGCATGATGTGGGTCGATTACCTCATGGGTACCAATGACAATTGACTGGCTGAAAAGCAATCCCTCAAATTCTATATGGAGCATGCCCAGGAGTTGGGACTTTGGGACTTCCAAGATGTTGAGCCTGTCCCTGCCAATGCTCAATTGCTGAGAGGTGCTGAGGTAGTCAGAGGGGTTGTCCTCAGTACAGAAATTGAGGACTGGGACTTTGAAACCCTGACAGCTCCCAGCACTGGGGAGCTGCCTATGGAGGTTGATGGGGGTGGTCCTGCACCTATGTAATGCTTGGGTCACTCACCTGGCATGCTTGTTGGGTCTGTCACACTTGTGGTTTGTATATACATGAGTGTGATTATAAATTGTGTACATGCTGTGGAGCTGTTACTGTTCAACTTCAAAGAACCCATAAGCAGGTTCTTCAGGGGGAGGGTGTAAGGAGGGGTAAGCCCTCCTTACCTATTACTATTGGTTCAATAGTTGTGTCATGCATAGCCCTTGTTAAGATAAGGGCTAATGCAGAGTTCATTAATATGGTTGAACTCCAGTACTATACAGATACTACATAATGGTGATGAGTGCCCATATGAAGGAGGGCACTCACAGAGGAGACAACCTCTTTTCTACCTTACTGCATCACTCAATATAACACTGGTCATGTGTATATTCAAGTGATAAGTGAATAAGTGGACAAGAAGGCTCACACCCTTACACTGGCCATGGCCACCTTGCAAATACTTCATGATGAACTTCAATTCAACATTTGTGGACTGGAGAGTTCCTACTTGAGGAATGCAGAGGTTGTTGATTTACCAGACAGAATCAGCAAGAACATTCCTCTGCATCTGTCTTACTCCTGTCAATTCTGGTCCCAGCATCTGCAGACTACCACATTTGACACAGCCCTTGCCCAGTTGGTGAAGGCCCTCATGGGAAGTGAGAAAGTTCTATTTTGGCTTGAAGCTATGAGTCTTCTGAGTGGAGTTGGCAATGCTGTCACTGCTCTTATGTCTGCTGAAAGGTGGCTTGTGGTGTGTTTTTCATAGCTATTTTCATTTGGTGTGGTCTAATTAGTCATTGAAGAACCAAGTTGGCTTCAAGAACACATTAGGATTGATAGAAGATGCAATCAAGTTTATTTGCAACTTCAATGCTGCAATCTCTCACAGTGCACTGCATCTGTACATCTCTGCATTGGCATTTATTCCTGTGAAAACAATGCTATCAATGATCCTCATTTAAAAATTTTCTTCCCTTGCTGGAGTTTTAGGAGGGCTGGAACACTAGCCAGCTATTCAATTGCTTGGCTTAGAGGGGCATACAAAACAAGTCTTGTCAATTGCATTCTCCCCTGATGGCAAGAGGATTGTGTCTGGTTCTTGGGATAAGACTGTGAGGGTGTGGGATGCTGAAAGAGGAGTCCAGCTTGGTAGCAATCTTGAAGGACATACAGAAGGAGTCTGGTCAGTTGCATTCTCCCCTGATAGAAAAAGAATTGCATCAGGCTCTTGGGACAACACTGTGAGGGTCTGGGATGCTGAAAGGGGAGTCCAGATTGGCAGAAATCTTGAGGGGGACACAGGCAGAGTTTTTTCAGTTGCATTTTCCTCTGATGGCAGGAGGATTGTGTCAGGCTCCTTGGACAACACTGTGAGGGTGTGGGATGCTGAAAGAGGAGTCCAACTTGGCAGTCATCTTGAGGGGCATACAAATGGAGTTACTTCAGTTGCATTTTCCCCTGACAGCAGGAGGATTGTGTCAGGCTCACAGGACAAGACTGTGAGGGTGTGGGATGCTGAACAAGGAGTCCAGATTGGCTGTCATCTTGAGGGGCATACAAATGCTATCAGGTCAGTTGCATTCTCCCCTGATGGCAGGATGATTGTGACAGGATCTGAGGATAAGACTGTGAGAATCTGGGATGTTGCAAAAGGAGTTCAGTCTGGCAGCAATCTTGAGGGTCATACACATAATGTCATTTCAGTTGCCTTCTCCCCTGATGGCAAGAGGATTGTGTCAGGTTCATGGGACAAGACTGTGAGAGTCTGGGATGCAAAGAGAGGAGTACAGGCTGGCAGACATCTTGAGGGCCATACACATGGGGTTGTTTCAGTTTCATTCTCCCCAGATAGCAAGAGGATTGTGTCAGGTTCATGGGACAAGACTGTGAGGGTGTGGGATGCTGAAAGAGGTATCCAGAATGACAGCAATTTTGAGGGGCATACAGATGGAGTTATGTCAGCTGCATTTTCCCCTGATGGCAAGAGGATTGTGTCAGGTTCTTTGGACAACACTGTGAGATTGTGGGATGCTGAAAGAGGCATACAGATAGGCAGCAACCTTGAGGGGCATACAGATGGTGTCTGGTCAGTTGCATTCTCCCCTGACAGCAAGAGGATTGTATCAGGCTCACAGGACAACACTGTGAGGGTGTGGGATGCTGAAAGAAGAGTTCAGATTGGCAACCATCTAGAGGGACATACAGATGCAGTTTGGTCAGTTGCATTCTCCCCTGATGGCAAGAGGATTGCATCAGGCTCACATGATGCAACTGTGAGGGTGTGGGATGCTGCAAGAGGAGTCCAAATTAGCAGCCTTGAGGGCCATACAGATGCAATCATTCCAGTTGCATTTTCCCCTGATAGCAAGAGGATTGTGTCTGGCTCACAAGACTGAGGGTCTGGGATGTTGAAAGAGGAATGCAGATTGGCAGCCATCTTGGGGGGCATACAGATAGAGTCAATTCAGTTGCATTTTCCCCTGATGGAAAGAGGATTGTGTCAGGTTCAAGGGACAAGACTGTGAGGGTGTGGGATGCTGAGCAAGGAGTCCAGATTGGCAGTCATTTTGAGGGGCATACAGATGGAGTTGCTTCAATTTCATTCTCTCCTGATGGGAAAAAAATTGTGTCAGGCTCTTGGGACAACACTGTGAGGATATGGGATGCTGAGAGTGGTATTCAGATTGGCAGCCATCTTGAAGGACACACAGATAGAGTCTTTTCAGTTGCATTCTCCCCTGACAGCAAGAATGTTATGCACAGGAATATCTCACCAGCCAAAATTGACTAGTGTTAGTGATGAGGCATAGTGCATCATTGCTCTTGTGATATTGCCTGGGTTGACCTAGAGGGCTTAATAGTTTTACCCCTCCTATGGCCAGATGAGCAGTTCTGAGGTAGTGTTTGTCAGAGGGAAGCTAGCCTGGTTGCAAGGTAGCTAAAAGCTAAGGGATACATCTGTCCCTATGGGTATATATACTACTCAAGGGTGTTTGGTGTCATGTGGTAGCATGACATGGTGTAAGACACAAGACATGTTGAACATGCTACAAACATGGTAAGATGACTCAAGAGATAAGGGAGGGTACAGGGTATTCCCTAGGAAAGGAAACAAGTCTGGGAAAGGGGAAAGAGCTACATGTTTGTGTGAAGAATGCATCACAAGTATCATATTGTTGTCAAAAAAGGGAAAGTGACTCAACATGGGGGATATGAAATGATAGGTGTCAAGTCATGTCAATCAGAGAAGGCTGATCAAGGGAAGGGAAGGCCATATAAGAGATGGTGTATAGTAAGTGTCTAAAAAGGGAAGCATAATTGAGTAAGCATCACAAGATGCATCTTGGGTACAAGAAGGATAAGAAAGAAAGGAAAATGTAGTCTGCATGCATGGGAGAACTGGTCAGTCAGGCAAAAAGAGTAAGTGGTGTATCATTACCCCCCTCTCAAGGTCAAAACACTGGAGAGACAGGTAAGAGTGTCCAGGGGGAGCTCAATTTAAGGTTGGGAGCTCAACCATGAGTGTCAGATGGAGGGATTAAAGGGGGCCCCTGTGCCTGACTGATGGGTTGGTAGGGGAATGATGATGATGGCAAGGATAAAGTTGAGGGAGCATGGTTCCTGTGATGGTCCATTTAGAGCCTCATCCATGACAACAGAGGAGGTGTCCCAGCCATAAACAGTCATAGCAGTGCATTTCCCAGAGTGGGTGGCCCCAGTCCACCTGCTTCCATCCTGAGATGACATGAAGGAGTTCATCATCATAGGGGAGAACAACAAATGAGGAAGCAGTGTGGGGGGGCAGGGAAGGCATTGTGTGCATTTATGGCAAATGGGAGATTAAGTGTTTGAGCTCCTGCATTAAAGTAGGCAGAGTGAAGGAAGTTCTGCCAGTCATCATAGTGGACCTGACAGCCAATGGATCATTTGGTAAGGAGAGAGGCAGTGTGGTCAAGGAGGACCTTGATGCCACGCTCTCTTGGGGATCCTGCCAGGTTGTCAGGGATCTCAATTATCTCCTCACTGGTTGAAGTCATTTCAGAGCTTGATGATTGCTGTTTGAGGCCATCTCTACCAGCATGCCCAGCTCTTCTCATGTCCAGTCCTTCTGGGTCACCACTGTCTGTCCCATCAAATGTCCACAATGGCAGACAAAGTCTGCTGAAGACAGTAGTTTCCTCTTGTTTTTCTGGGACAGGAGATTGAGTTCGAGAAGGTTGTCAGCCCTTGCACTTATCACTGTTGAAAGCAAGTGCCAGGTCAATGGCCTGAGCAGAGTAGGGGTGAAAGTCTTGAAAGGACCTCCAAAGGTCTTCTCCAAACATGGTGTGGATGAGGTTCATGGTAGCTTTTTGGATGTCAGCCACATCATCAATGTGGTCCCCATTATAGAGGTTGATGTCCACCTTATGGGAGACATTTCCCTGGATTCCTTGGGACACCTTGAAGATTTGAGGGATGCAGGAAGCTATGAATTCTGAACCTCAGTAGATCTGAGACAGCATCTGTAGGCATTCATGATGTTTGCCTGCTCTCCAGCCAAGTGAGTCCCAGTGCTCAAAGTTTTTGAGCACCCACAGAACATGGACAAGCTGTTTTGGCATGGGTACCAAGCTTGTCTTGGCCTCACTGGGGGAGTCAACCTCATTTGCTGTCTGTCACTCAGTAAGTTTTGGGGCAACAGTTGCAATGGGTGAGTGAGGGGTTGAGTTGGGAGCAGTTGTCTCTGGATCAGGGGTTTGGGAGACTGGGGAGGAGTCAGTAGGGGAGTTGCAGCTCCAATAGGCTCTGAGGATGGGGGTCTTGCATGGGAGTGGTAATGCAGAGGGATAGGGGGTGGCCTTAAGGATTCAGGCCCATCATTTTTTACCCTTAGTGTGGGAGAGCAAATGGATTGAGAACAAGGAGTGGGGGTTTGGAATGGGTCCAGGGCTACTGGAGGTGACCTGGGACCAGTATTCCTGAAGGCCCCTGAGCATGGGGTCTGGGGATTCAGAGGATAAGGATGGTAGAGGGGTCTGGGATGGTGAATTGTTGAAGTCATAATTGTCAGAAAAGGCAATGTGTTTGTTTTCTGAGGCAAATACAGTGTACTCATCAAGGGACAAGTGCTCAGAGTTGTGTTCATGAGACATGGGTGAGTGGAAGGCAGTGCTGTTTCTGGTAAGCATGGAGGATATCGAGGGCATTATATAGGTTTTCTTGGGGTTCCCAAGTATTTGAGGAATGCCCATATCCAGTCCACTTGACCAGATATTGATATGTTTGCTGTTTGGCAGCTGTTGAGGGCACAGAGATGTGTCCTTTTACATGTCCTTGGCCTTTATGTCATGAGCCCATGACATGGTGTTTGAGAATGTTCTCAACTTCCCATTCAGGTAAGTCATCAATCAGATTGGGTAAGGGTGGCACTTTGGCTCTTCCATATTTGTTGTTTTCTTCAAACAGGTAAATCCATGATGTGTGAAATACTGGGTGTATTTTCCACATTTCCAGAAGTTTGTGCTGAACTGCCACAGGGGAGATTACTTTGGTAATCTCAAAGGGGCCAATGCATCAGGGAGCCAGCTTTGTGCTCAGAATGTCCCTTTTCAGGGTAGCTGCATCCAACCAGACCAGCTGCCCTTCTTTGGGTATATGATACATTCCTTTGCTGCAGTCTTGCATAACCTGCTGCACAGCTTTGTGAGCAAGTATTGCTGAGTCTCAATTCACAGCCAGTTGTTGCATGTGGTCTTCCACAGCAGGTGCATCAGATGGTTTGGGCACAGACAGGTAGGGCATTGGGTCATAGCCATAGATCAACAAATATGGGATTTGTTGATGTATGGAATGCACCCTAGAATTGTGCACAAACTTGGCTTGGGGTAAGTACCAAGCCCAGTCCTCTGGTCTGGCATCACAATACATCTGAAGGTAGGTCTCAACCTCTTGATTGACATGTTCACTTTTGCCATTGGTTTGAGGGTGATAGGCTGTCAAAAGTTTTTGTTGCATGCCTAACACCTCATAAAGTTTGGTGGTAAAAGTGGATGCAAACTGTGGACCCCTATCAGATATTATGGCATCCAGGATGCCATATCTGGGGTACATGTATTGGAGGAAGAGGTTGGCCAGCTTGGGAGAGTTGCATGTTTTCTTGCAAGGGATCAGGACCACTCCTTTCATTAGTCCCTGGTCCATGATGGTAAGAATGGAGTCATATCCTTCTGACTCCAGAAGATCAGTTATGAAGTCCATTGAGATTTGCTTGAATGGGAAGGGGTTTTTTGCCACATCATTTGGGATGACTGGGGGCATGAGAGGGTGAGTGATGACCTTATTGGCTTGACAGCCAGGGCATCCCTTCACATACTCTCATACCTGATTCCACATTCCAGGCCACCACACTTTGTTTTTCATTTTCCACATCATTGCTTTTACTCCAGGGTGCCCAGCAGCTGCTAGATCATGATTATCCCAGAGGTACTTGCATTGGAGGGGAGGAGGAATGTAGAGTTGACCATTGTGTCATTTGGTTTGATCATCCTCCTCACATATAGTGTCATTCTTTGTAAGCATTTCATCCTTTGGGGTCATTTCCTTGATTTTATTGAAGAGGTTGGCAGATATTGCAAACACTCCTCTATCCAACCATCACACATTGTTGGAAGACTTGTTGTTGTGATTGGATGTTTGGGTGGAAGGAAGGGAGGACAAGATGGTTTGGCTCTTCTTCTGAGCCATCATGGGGGAGAGTGTAAGTGGGGCTTCTCTTTTCTTTCCAGTTTCCTTCAGCTTTTGTGTTGTAGAGGTCAGTTTAAGGGGGGAAGGCATGGGAGAGGGTGTCTTTTCCATGGAAAATGGGAGTTTCACCCCCCCCTCAAGCCACAATGATGGAGGGAGTACCATAGTCATTGGGGAAGGGTCTGTGGAGTAGTCAGGGCAGCAGGAGAGAGAGTTGGGAATAGTCATAAGCTTCCCAGGTTTGTGCACAAGCTGAATGGGAAAGTCTTGAAGGAAAGCAGCCCATCAAGTCTGCCTTCAAGAGAGTTGCTGTGGTGACCAATAGTAAGTTAAATTTTGGTGATCAGTATACACTGTAGTTGGAGCAACTGGGGAGATCAAGTAATGTCTCCACTCCTCGAAGGCCCTAATGATGGCCAAGAGTTCCAGATCATACACTTGGTAATTTTGTTTGGTGCCAACCAATGACTTCAAGAGGTACATACATGCAGGGGTGGAGTTCTCTGTCCTTGAATTGTTGGCAAAGGACAGCTCCAGTTCCCACTGCTGAACCATTGGTGAAGAGAGTAAACAGTTTCAAGAAGTCAGGGAGGTGAAGAACAGGCTGGGAGCACAGCACTTGTTTAAGCTGCTTGAAAGCATCAGCTTGCTCCAGGTCCCACTTGAATGGGACATTCTTTTTTGAGAGAAGATGAAGGGGGCAAGTGGTTTGGGAGAAGGATGGGATAAATTGTCAGTAGAAGTTGCAGAACCCTAGGAACTGCCATAGTTCATGAAGATTACTAGGGGTTTTCCATTCTCGAATGGCTGCCAACTTCATTTCTGAGGGTTTGATTTGTCCTTGATGAATGAGGAAACCCAGGAACTCGACTTCTTTGGTTTTGAAGGTGCACTTCAATATTTTAAGTCGCAGTTCCTCCTTCAGGGCAATCATCAAGAACTCTTCCATCCTTCAGTAGAGCTCATCATTTGTTTTTGCATGGATTGTCATGTCATCCATAAAGATGATGAGTTTCTTTGCATACATCATGTCAGCAAAGACTGTCTCCATGTACCTCTGGAAGGTTGGAGGGGAATTACATTGCCTGAAGAACATGATGGTTGGCTTGAAGAGACCATGAGGGGTGATGAATGCTCCTTTCCATTCATCTCCCTCCTTTACCTGGATATTGGTAAACCCCCAGTGAATGTCAAATTTTGTGAAGTATGTTGACTCAGCCAGTTGGTCGAGAAGGGATTTTACATCCAGTAAAGGGTAGGAATCCTTCACAGTATATTTGTTGAGTTCATGGTAGTCTTGTACTAACCACTTCTTGCCATCTTTCTTTCCAATGAAGAACACTGGGGAGGCCTGGGGAGATTTTGACTTGCATATCTTCCCAGCATTTAGATTTTCCCCTAGGAACTCATCAAGAGCTTGTAACTCCTCTCGAGATAGAGGATAGATTGGCACCTTCTTTGGTTTGAAGTCATTGGCAAGGTGGATTTCATGGTCAAGATAGGGTCAACAAGGTGGAAGTGGTGTGTCTTCTTCCAAAAAGACCTTGGTGAACCTTTGATACCTCAGCAGGAGGGCAACTTCTTCCTTTTGAAGGGCCACCTTGAGTTGGGTGGAAATTGACATTTTCCAGAGCATAACAAAGTCTTCATCATCATAGTCTTCCTCATCAGATGATAGGGAGAGTTCCAAGAGACAGGGGTCTCTGAAACCTATCATCTTTCTTTTCTTCCAATCGAAGATGGGGTTGTACTTGGTTAGGAAAGGCATTCCTAGCAGGATGTCTTTGTGAGACTTGAGTTCCATTTCGAAGGCATGAATCTTCACCAGTTTATGGAAGATTTGAGTGTTGAAGGTGCAAATGTGAGTGACCTTCTGCTGGCTTGGTCCTTTGAAACTTCTCACAGTCCAGGGGTGTTTGACCTGAGTTCTTTTTAACCCATACTTCTCAACCATGCAGGGGTGGATGACATTGACCTCAGCACCACTGTCAATCACCACTTTGAGTACTGCATCTTCTCAATCAACCAAGTAAAGGGACCCAAACAATGAGGTGGTTGAAATGGATCTCAATTGCTCAAAGTCTGTGGCTACAGAAGTAGTCCTATTAGTCCATTCCTTTATGGTTGAGGAGATAGTAAAGTCTTTAGCTCCGCCCTGCACAGCCATGGGAGAGCAGTTTAAAAATCCTGTGGTGTGCAAGGATCATTGTGTGAAACCACATGCTCTGTTGTCTTGGTGGCATTGGTTTTGGCTTCTTCTTCATCTTGCAGTTCTTGAAGGAGTTGACAGATCTTCTTCTGTCAATCTTCCCTATTTTGGGAGTGTCCTTCTTTTGGGCACTTTGATTTCTGGTGACCAACTTCATTGCATCCCCAGCATGTGATCTCTCTGATCCATGATCATTGATTGCCTTTCTGGTTCCAGGACTTCTTTGGAGGTCCACCAGAGTTTTGTCAGTGATCTACATCCATTGCATAAGGATCTTGATCAGGTGCTTGGTTAAAATGGGACTTCGTAATATTTTGTCCCAGGATGCATTGGTCTTCCTTCATTTGGTGACCCATAAATAGGTGAAGTTGGGAGAGAGCAGTTTGTGCAGCTGATGCAGCTGTGATCCATTCTGCCAGTGTTGTGGGGCAGGTGTTGGTTTTAAGGATCCACTCATTCAGCTTGGGTTTGAGGCCTCTTCCAAAGAAGGCTATGGCCTCAGGGCTCATCTCTGACAACTTTGCCTTGTTTGAAGCATTGAGGAAGTTGGTGATGTACTCTTTGAGGGTTCTTGACCCTTGTTGAATCGAAGAGAGTTTGAGTAGTGCCATCTGTGACACATCCCCAACCTTGAACATAAGGTCTAATTTCAAAAGGAACTCTGACCATGAATCTGTGATCCAGATTGTGTCAAGGAGAAGATTCTTCTTGGCATAGTTCTCTGCCCAAGCTTGGGCTGAACCCTTTGTAATAAAGGACAAGGTGAAGCCTATCTTCTGCTCTGCCAATCAGTACACATGAGAGTTAATACCCAAGTAGGTTTTGATGGACATCAACCATGCATCATAGGTCACATGGTTTCCATCATACTCTCATGGTCAGTTTAGGTTGAGTTCCTTTTGCCCTACTCCAGAGTTAGAGTTGTATCCCTGTCCTTTCTCCTCAGGACCTCCTCCAGAGCCTCCAGGGTCTTTGGGTTTCATAGGGATCATGAAGTCTGTTTTGCTTTTGTATTGGTCACAGTACCACTGCACCAGGCTGGTGACAGGTATGTCTTGTTGACCAGCAAAGGGGTCTTCTCCCATTTCAATGTCTTGGTAGTAAGGGTGAATCTCTTGATGAGAGTCTTGAAAGTTGCCTCCAAGCAAAGAGTCCTCCTCTTGCCTTTCAGGAGTGAGTTGTTGTGGTTTGGGTTGTGTTCCTAAGCCCAAGGCAGTCATAAAGACTCTGTAGGGGTTTTCAAGGAACAAAGGGGTGCCTCATTGAGTAGACCCAGTAGCCTTTCATGTAAGGGCTATGGCTTCTGCTATGGGCAATGATTGTTTTGGGGAAGTGGGGGATGCCTCAACAGTGTAAGGATGATAGCAGGAGGAAGAAGAGGAAGGTTCTTGGTGAAGGGGTAAAGCAGATGTTCCAGAGGGTCTCTCCTTCTGCTTTTGTTCCTTTCTGCTGGGAACCAGGGGTTTGAATTTAGAAGAGGTTGATCCTGTAGCAGAGGGTGGTCTCTGAGGATTGGGAGGGTTACCACTCAGGTGTGAAGACACTTTGGCAGTAATGAGGGATAATGTTGAGTGAAGGGTTGGACAATGGCTGGGGTATTTCCCTCAGTTGTTCTGAGTGTCCAAAGTTGAAGCTTCTAGAGGGCCAGTGGGACTGCCACAAGGATTATCCTCATAGAAGGTGAAGGGCAGCCAATCAGTCTGCTCCTTCAGGGGTGACCTTCAGGGGTGAACTCGAGACTTTGCTAGGGATGATTGTCAACCTAGGAAGACTTCAAATAATTCTTCAAAGTTCTCAAGGATTGCATTAACATCACTAGACAAGCTTTTAGCTTTTGTTATGTGCAGGAATATCTCACCAGCCAAAATCAACTAGTGTTGGCAATGAGGCATTGTGCATCACTGCTCTTGTGATATTGCCTGGGTTGACCTAGAGGGCTTAATAGTTTTACCCCTCCTATGGCCAGACAAGCAGTTCTGAGGTAGTGTTTGTCAGAGAGAAGCTAGCCTGGTTGCAAGGTAGCTAAAAGCTAAGGGATACATTTGTGTCCCTATGGGTATATATACTACTCAAGGGTGTTTGGTGTCATGTGGTAGCATGACATGGCATAAGATGTGAGATGCATCAAACACACTACAAACATGGTAAGATGACTCAAGAGATAAGGGAGGGTACAGGGTATTCCCTAGGAAAGGAAACAAGTCTGGGAAAGGGGAAAGAGCTATGCATTCATGTGAAGAATGTGTTGCAAGTATCATATTGTTGTCCAAAAAGGGAAAGTGACTCAATGTGGGGAATATGAAATGATAGGCATTGAGTCATGTCAATTGGAGAAGGCCAATCAAGGGAAGGGAAGGCCATATAAGAGATGGCATATAGTAAGTGTCTAAAAAGGGAAGCATAATTGAGTAAGTGTCACAAGACACATCTCAGGTACAAGAAGGATAAGAAAGAAAGGAAAACATAGTCTGCATGCATGGGAGAACTGGTCAGTCAGGTGAAAAGAGTAAGTGGCATATCAAAGAAGATTGTATCAGCCTCCCGAGACCACACTCTAAGGGTTTGGGATGCAGATGGCTATGAGCACATGATTAACATCCATGAACAGTCAAAGTTATCTCCATCCAATCCAAGTAATGTGCAGGATCTACCTACTAGAGCTGATGGTAAGCTTATTGCACTGTGACAAGTATCCTTGATTACTGAAGTTTATTTCAGTCATTAAATCATGTCAGATTTGCTTTTCATCTGTCTTACTACATGCACTCTGTGATCATGAGCAACTTCTTGATGGACTCTTGCCAGGGGATGGGAAACTATGGGCTCAAGCAGTCAGGTTTCACCAGGATGGCTGGATCAGAGGTCCACAGGGCAGACTACTGCTTTGGATACCTGTGCCATTGAGGCATCTATTGTACTCTATGTGGACCACAGCAGTCTTACCCAGAGGTTGTTGCATAGAGTTGGATTTGAGTCAAATGGTTCATGGGAATAAATGGCATAAATGTTACAAACCAATTCTGTAGTCTGAACACCTCTCACATTATGTACCAAGTACAATCTATGTATATTAGGGCACAAATATCAAACAGCTTCATTTGATTCTGATTCCACTCATAACCCTTGGTAATGAGGGCAGTCCATGTGAGAAAAAGAGGAACTGCTAATTTCATGTGTGTGATGCAGCAATGGGTATTTGGTAACCTAGGACTAGGGTGAGAAGACTTTGCTGCCACACTATAAGTTGACTTGCAGTCAGAACCCAAAGGAATTGGTGGGGGACCTGCAGCTGTCAATGATGAACAAACTGAGCCAGAAGTAAATGTATGCAGTACCACAGATGAAATGCAGTACAGCTACAGCTCCAATGACTTAATGGCAAGACCCTGTTTCATGTAGGATTCATGATTGGCTGAGTACTACCTGTCATACACCCTGTGCCTTTCGCTGTAGCTGTGTCACTTGTGACCTTTCTTGCTGGGTCCGGACATTCGCCATCATCTCCAATTGTTGAGCAATGAATTCTGACGTATTCGGCCTGCAAAACACAGGGTGACAAGCTTAGCAGGTCGTACTAGAGGGATAGGCGTCGACATTACCTCATGCGCAAGATACGCAAGATCACCTCCCCGCTAGTTGCTTCCTTTTCCTGTTTCTTCTCTCTCCTACGTTCCTTGATTGTGCCCAAATTCCGCTGGTTATAGACAGTCTTGACGCGCTTCTTCACAGGAACAGCCTCGCGCAAGCTTTGTTGCATCGCACGCACGCACTCTTCCATAAGGGTATCACTAAAAGGTGTGAACTACTATGTATACAGGTGTCATGTGCTTAAATGATAACTCACGTATGCCAATCATAATAAAGCCTGATTGAGAGGACGTCACGGTACTTCTGGTTTTGTAGGGCCTCCAATGATATGCCCTCTCCGTCGGCATAGAAGTAGTCCCTCAGGAACTGAGAAGCCGTGCTGTAAGTTCAAATTGCTACAAGACCAGCCACCTCACCTTAAGCCACTTGAAAACGATATCCACTTCCCTATCACTCAACGGTTTCATGTCGCTCGGGAGTTTCGACAGTGGAGGAATAAGCAACCCGTCGATTACGGTCAAGATCTCCTTCCACACTTTGAGCATAACCATCTCTTTTGCCGTCTCGCTCAAATGGGTATTCAGAATCTGTAGATTGGCATCGAAGTAGTCGAACAGTGGCACAATTGCCCGTTCGATCTCCACGTCGGACAGTTCCTCTGGACGTATCCGCGGCCTTTCCGAGGGGGGCAAAGGGACTTGGACTTCCGACGTGCTAGAGCCTAATGCTGAACGGTAGAGACCTGTCACGTTTGCTAGGGCCTTGTTGTAGTCCAACCCTGAAGAACCCCCTTTCACCAGGCTCTTCACCACGACCCGCGAAATTGACTGCCGTATAAACGGAGACATCTGTTGGAGAAGTGTCAGAATCTCCCCGACTACTTGTGCGTTCGATGACCAACCTTGTCAATGAAAATACGCATCATGTCACCCTCACTCCGCTTAAGCGATCGAAAAGCACGACCAAAGTAGAACTGGGCATCATCTGTCTCACCTTCCATGCTGATGCGCAGCAGAATGCGGCTTTCACTGTTCTGGTTGGCTGATTCCAGACTTAACCAAACATCGTGTGTCAAATAGTCTCCGTACTGGGCGGGGTTTAGGCATATGAAGGAGCGGCCAACCACGTCGTGCTGACCCATGAGAGCTCGATCCCGTATGCTGCACATGAGCCAGAGAGGTTTGTCCACAGATATGTCGAACGTCTCTTCCCCTAAGTGTCTCATCTCAGGAAGAAAACAATATTAAAGAGTGTAGACGACTGACATCGTGGATTGACCGAATCATATATTGTTCGCGTTTTGACAAGCCTGTTTCCCGCTTCGTCGCTGAGTGTGACGAAAGTATCTAACAGCGACGACGGACTGCTATCGAGTGGAACAAGATTCTCCGCCATCACGATCTTGACTGTGAACAAAAATCGTAACCGCTCGACTTTCTCGGGGACGGGAGGACACGCAGCAAGAACCTCGGAAATCTTGTCGACTTGCATTTGGTTGTACAAGTTGTCTAGCAGCTTGCGAGCTGCTTCAACGTTGTTGAGCTTAATACAGGATTCGGGCTGGAAGTTGAAGGGTTCGACCTTCTTTTCGCTTGCAGCTGCGAGCTGCTTGGCTTTCTCGAGCCATGCAGATGATTTCTGGGGCTGAAGGTATTCCGTTGGTCGGGGAAACATCTCCGTCATGAACAGTTCTTCCACACTGTGACAGTACTGCTCCACGGCCTTGGAAATAGTCTAAGGATTGTTTTCAGCCAAGCGGCAATCGCGAAACGAAGGACTCACTTTTGACAAACTAGTGAAAAACCTGGCATTCTGGTACTCGTCAGACCACTCCAGTTCCTGGAGAAACGCAATTGGGCTACGCAGGGAGTCGAAAAGATCCACGATAGACGAGCTATGGCCTTCGGCATTTTCTGCCTCAAACTGTACTTCACGCTTAGCGATCAAATCAAGCTCCGATGAACCTGACAGTGCGCTAACCTTATCAGCAGCTATGGCCTGGAATTCGCTCTTAGTTGCGGTGAATCATCAGAAGAGCCAAGCTACTTACGGCATGAACCCACTGTCCAGTCTTGCTATCCGTTTCAGACAACCACCGTAAGACGTATGGCATGAAGAACTGGCCGAGATCGAACTCTACTTGGCCGCTGAAGTAATTCGCGCTACAGTCTAATCTCCTACCACGCCACGGAATACTCACTTCGGACAGAAGGCTTGAAACATTTCCAGTAGCGTTTTGGTTCTTCGGTATAGAGAAAATATATCCTGTATAGGAACGTCTGGTGTTGGGCCGTTGGCCGACGACTCGAGCAGTTTCTTGGCAGACTTCTGTAGGTCAACGATAAACAATGGGACCTGCATCTCAACCACTAAGGACACCAAATCGATCCGGCTTCTCCCAGATATCAATACCTCAACCGGGATAAACTAAGGAAACAGAGCGCACCCGATGAGTGGTTCAGGGAATCGTTTGTCCAATTGCTTGGCTGCCTTCTCTATCTCGTCCGTCATCAACAGTAATGGTAAAGCTCGATTAACTCCCGGAGACGACTGTAATTGTTGCATCTTGCCCTGGTAATATTGCGCAGAAACATCCCGTATCCGGTCCTCCAAATCTAATAGGCGGCTGTTGATATCAGCTTCAAATCGGCTCATCAAGCCGCTTTCCCGTATGTGATCAAGAACTGAAAGATATGGTTGTATTTCAGATACCCTGAGGTTCGGGAGAGACTCTATCGTGTGATAAAGGGACGATAGGAAAATGTTGTGCAGGCCGCCGTAAACATTGGCCAATAATTCCGCCTAATCCGAAGGCAAATGTAAGCGAACCATGACCCAGTCAAGCAGCACTCACATCTTGAATGGACCACTTGTCGATTTCTAGGTCATGCAATGACTTGGTCACTGATTGCAGTGCCACAGGAATGCACTCCATCGGAATCTCGTTGCGTTCATAAAATTGTTTGATGAGTTCCAGGAAACACGTTGCACGATATGGCTGCCCTATCCTCCACCGAACAGCACACTCGTTAATGAGTTGCACATGCGGTTGACTAAGGATCGTTAATGGAACCTCATCGGTATCATCCACCTCAGGGCCGTACAGGAGCTCTAATTCTGTCACGATACAGTGCTCGACTAGCCGCTTGTAGAATCTTTTTGGGTTGGGGGGGATGAAAGTGAAATGATGCCCTACGCGAATCTCAACATCTTCGTCGACGCCCTCCGGGAAACTGTCTCCACCAAAACCGCCAGTCACAGACCGGCGACTACTGGTAGACGCAGCAGAAACATGGCGTATGGTAGTGGCTGGAAAGTCAGCGCGAGTGGTAGAGTATATGGAAGCTGGACGAGCAGATGTGTATGTCGGACCATCGTCAGATGGCATAGACTTAGCGAGCTCAGGGTTCGTAGATACCATGGCTACCATGAGCTGAGACAAATGGGAGGTCTCAAGTGTTCGCCAGTGAGTCCACGCTGCTTCGCTAGGGAAGTCTTCGCGACGCCCTGGAAATGGGGCGCCGGCATTGATATTCTTCAAACACGTCTATAAATGCGGAGGTCACCACTCAATCCGATGACAGTTGACTTATTGCGTACCTTCAGATCTACAAGAGCCGCCTGAAATGTGATAGTGAGTCCTCTTCTTTCACTTATTCTGCCCCTCTCACCTTCTCCGTGCAAATCTTCTTGAGCCTATCGATCTCATTCTGCATCGTTTGCTCAGGAATCTTGAACAGATTGGCGACAGTAATTGCGAGCGGCATGTCCTGTACATTGGTATTGACGGTCTGCACCGTACTTACTGAATCACCACGATCTCGGGCAACAGAAGCTGAATCGTGGGAGGAGTCATGCGATGACGGGGGAGAGAGCTTCGCCTGATACATATCCAAGCGAGAATTCAACTCCGGAGAGACGTGGCTGAGACCTTTCAAGCATTCACGGAGTATCCTCACGAATTGTGCAATTTGGTTGTTTAGCTCGACCTTCCAAGCGTCGTCGACCAAAGTCGGTTCCTTTTTAAGGACGCCCGTGGACTGCGCAGCAAACATCAAAATCAGCTCTTCGATGCTCCTGTTCTCCTTCATTTGTTTGCGGAAGCCATCACCCATGAAGTGGTTATAAAAAACGGCCATCGCTCTCCGAGTAAGTTGATCAGAATATCTGCAGGATTGTGGGTATCAGAAGGGGGGGAACAGCAATTATACCCAATGAGACGCACGCTTGGTCCCTGCCCATCGCTATACTCTGCAACTTCTGCTCGAGCACCTTGAGAAGTTTCTCCGGGAACTTGACACTTTTGGAACCACCGCCAATTTCTTTGAATATATCGCCAATGGAAACGATCGACTGAGATATAGCGCCAGATAGCTTGTAGTGGTGGTCTTTCTCCTTGGTTTCCGCTAACTTTGTGTGGGCGTCCGCAACTTTAGACGAGGTGACATGGCTTAGGATACTGCCAGATGAGGGTAATGAGGTGAGCCATGGTGGAAAGTGCGACTAACTCACACTACACGGAGCACATAACTGCGGCCACGGGGTCAGTGATCATGACGAGCGGTCAGTTATGCAACGCACTCGAAGAGATCATCGTCGGTGACGCGGTACTTGGACAACCGCCTCTCGTGAGCCGTACTATCATAACTCCGGCGGGACAACTGGGACATGAGTACTGAGTGCGCACTTGCAACCAGGCGCGAGAAAACGCTTGCTCGTCACAGATCAGCACTGCAAAACGAAGCCGTTGATGTGGAAGGATGGACAGGGAGCCGTCAAGATATGGGTCATTGGCTCCTCAGGGTCCCTGAAACAAGCACCGACAAATACACTCCACAAGCCAGTATCACTACAATAACTCAAGGTCCTCAAATTAAATGGTCCACTCTATATTTATTATTAGAGGTTAGACATGCGCGATCGTGATCTATAGTTCGTCGTGTGCTGGTTGTTTACCCTCCGTCTCATCGAATTCCTGTGTTCCCGCTGATTTTGAAGCCTTCTTTACCTTTGGCGCTTTCCGCTTCACCAGCCTCTGTAGGTGGAGTTCCAGCGTCTTGGCCCTTGACCGCATTTCTCTAGTCTCGATGGCCGGATCTTCGTTCATCTTGATGCGTTTCTGTCTTTCTACACCGTCGCTCAACCACGCTTCGTGTTCTTGGACAGCCTTCTCCAGTGCATCGAGCTCTTCGGCTGTCCACTTGGACGGAAGTCCCGCTGCTGCTTCTGCTGTGAGGTTGGCCCGGGCCTCAGTGAGGAAGAGTCGTGTAGACCAGTTCCACTTCTGGCTGCTATTTAGAGCTTCAGGAAACTCCTCTATTTCCTTGTACCGGTGCACTATGGGCTTTTCAAGGGACCTGGATCCAAGGCATGAGAGGAGAACTACTGTCTAGACGGCACCAGACTCACTCCAACGCTCTACGCTTCTCTAGAAGTGTCGAGGTATCGGCTGATTCCCCGTCGCTATGGAGCCACGCTGAGGTATCTGCCACCTTCCGAGAAATGGCCTCCCTCTCTGAGGGTTTGGAACATTTCATGAATGGTGTGTCGGGCCCATCATCGAGAAGATCCCGGAGCTTGTATAGGTACCCCTCCAGTGTGTTGAATGCCTCTTCCCGGAATTGTTTGGACACTTCCATGTTGTCTAACGCACGTAACCTGCCAGGCGTCAGCGCCAGTATGTGGAACATCCGATAGCACCACACACCTATCACGAGCTGCTCTCTTGTCTGCTACAGACATTGGGGCAAATGTCGAGTATACGGTGGCCAGCTCAAGAGAGACAGTGCCCGATTCAACCTTCTCCTTTTTGTCTTTGGAAAGTACGACTTGATCGTTCTCTGTCTCTCCACCTGCCATGCCCTCGGTCTCGCCTGTACCTCCGCCAAAGAATGTCTTCAGTTTCCCTGCATATATTGGACGTTTGACAATAAAATAGTCCTGATCAGACCTACCTGCAATGGATGATTTAATTTCACCATGTGCTATTGCCTCCTCGACAGATACAAAGCCAGACTCGGAAAGAGCAACAGTAACCTTGATAACAGGGTCAACAGCACCACGTTCCGTGAGATTGCCAAGTGCTTCTGCCACACCAGATATACGCGCCTCCAAAATTTCACGAGGGAAGCCACTACGAGGGCAAATAGTAAAACATGAGCGATGAGGCATGATCAACAAACGCACGGTGCCACTTCGTTTTATAGTCCAACCACAACGAGAAGTCTTCCTTCCGCTTGTTGAAGGAGAGGGTCTTCCTGGTGCCGTGTTTCGAGCCACGTGGGAATATAAGACTGTGGATCGTCCGGGAACCCGGGGCAGAAGCAAAGTATGAAGCTTGCACTTCGTGCGGAAGGATGTCGGTAACACGTATATCTTTCGTCTTGAATTGCCTCGAGAGAGAAGCACCATACAAGGCGGCACCTACACTAACGTAAATAACATAACGCAAGATTAGTGGAAGGTGTGCACACCAAGGACAGCTGCTTCATCCGCGTTTACGTTCATTGCGATACGATCTCTGGTGAAAAATGTATAAAGTTCCTTGCACATGAGAATTCTGCACGCACTCTCCGACAGCGGCCCTAACTGCAGCCTGGACCATGGGAGTCCTTGAGCTCCCACCTGTAAGGATCACGGACGCTACATTATCCTAAGACGATTGTTACAACGGAAAGCAGACTGGCGCGGTACAAACACACACCAGGTTCAACCCAGCATTGGCGAGGGCGTCGTACACTGGCTGTGCAAAGCGATCACTCAAATCTTTGCAAGCCTTTTCAAACTGTGCACGCGTAATCTTCGCCCTGAAGTCGATGTCAAATGCGACGCTTTCGACCTACCAAAGCAAATTTGCGTCATTCTCCCCTTCAGAATAAGAAACATCATACTGTTGCCATAGCCTCAGAATTAGCGCTCAAAATAGTTTTGATACGTCCGGCCTCCTTCCATAACTTGGCCATACCGCGCTTGTCTCTCCGGATATCACGTTTGTGCTTGTTGATGAACGTCTCTATTAGAATTTCCCGGAGCCTCCGATCCAGCTCCGTTCCACCAGTGGATCTATCAGAACCGACACCGAGGACAGATATTTGGGTGTACTGAGCCTTGGTTTTTGGGTCTTCTGCGGATGCAAACGAGACGACCGTCGCACGGGTGGAAGACGCGCCTGCATCATATATAACGTGGTATTCTGGCGTTGGCGAGAACGTGCGAGTCATGGCATAGTTGATTGCAACTGCTGACCCGTCGTTGATCAATGCCAACGTCTTCAGTCCGGCGATTTCTATTGCGTCCACTACGGCGTCGCGTTCGAACTGGGTATAATATGGGGGGACAGTGACGACGACGTCTTTAACGAATTCGCCCGCAACATCCTCGGCGAGCTTTTTAACATAAGAGAGCTGCATGGCGATGAGTTCCTCGGTGCTCCACTCTGTACCGTCGCCTTGCCTGAGGGATACGGACGAACAAGCGTTTTTAACTAGGTCGGACGTCGATACCTGCGTAAAGTAGGACACAGAACTTGAGTCATAAGGTGCCCCTTGAAGAAGCTTCAACGATGAAAACGAATCCGCGGGGAAACGAGAAGCCTGCACGAACCATGTCAAAGGCGAGTGACACGCGGGTGAAAGGAGAGACGTACGAGGTTCGCGGCATCGGTGCCAAAGAGCCTGTCATCTTTTTTCCATGCAACAGAGGACTGGATCTTTCTCTTAGAGTCCTTGTTCAACAAGACGTCGAACGGAACACCTGGTTTCATCAAGGACGCCTTCATCCAGTCGGTGCCATAGTCAATGGCCAGTACTGCGGCGAGCGATGTCTCGAACAACGCAGAAATGACTGCAAAGATACATAGTGCTCTCCGCAGAGAAGTAAAGTGCATAACACAGAACGACCGCGCTATTTGAAAGTTATTCACCAAGCAAGGACGGAGGAGGACACGTCGGCAATGAACCCAAACCTAGATTGATGACTAAGCAGACATTTCTGAGACTGAACACCCCTGTGTATGACATGTAGTCCCCCGAGGTATACAGTTTACCTCTAGTCTGGGCATAAATATACACTCTAGAGATCGGGCAAGGTCGGGGGGTCCACCCGACTCAGAAACATTATCCCGACTGCTATATGTAGTTCGATTCACAAGTCACTACATCCGATAAGATAACCTACTACCAATGCGGGTTGCTATGACATTGAACGTTGACACCAATGTTGCCATCAGACCCAAAAGGCTGGACGGAACTTTATGGACTTCCGTGTATTTCTCGCCGGACTAGCATAGCAAGACCTCCATTCCCGCCCTTTGAAGACTCGGATGTTCTGGTCTTATCGTCACGTTCAACGCTGCGCCACTCGTCCGCTGTTGGGAATGTTCTGCTCTACCTTGACCTTCGGCTTTCTTTGGCTACAAACAATGTCAACTGGGCCTTCGCAGGGCTACGACACACTATTCCCGTCTTAGAAGTGACTCGTCAACGATCGCACGCTATCGTTGGGAACATATCATTGATTCACATGGGAGCGGTGAACCCCCCGACGAAGGTACTGTGGTGAAACGTATCAGAGAGGACGGAAGCGAGGAGGAAGTAGAAATTGGGGTAGGACGGGATCCCGACACGGGTCATATCGGACTCTTATGAAGAGATCTGGGAGTAAGCTGCGAAGCTCAGCGTTGATTCGCGCGATGTTTCTGATCCGGTTGCGCTGTTTATGAAGGGACGAACCGTTGCCTGCTGGGTCGGCATTCGCGTTTCTGATTTCCGACCCGAGCCCGAGTGCTTCGAGACGGTTTCTGGCTGTCGTCGGAGAACACGCGATGGCATTGTCGCAACACAGAAAATGCGGAACCAGCGGACGTCAGCTCGTTCGAAGCCACACGGATGAAACGCGTTCATGCATCTAAATGGGAGACCGTGTACTCTACTGGCGATCACTCGCTGGAACAGCAGCTGAGGTGGGCTGCGGGTGAAGTCATGTCTCACGCAAGGATAGGGGAGGGATTGTGGAAACGAGGTGACCGGGTGGGGTGGGGGGAGCTAGGGGGGTGGACGGTGTGGGACACAGGCTACGCACGTTGATTCTCCCGATAGGGCAGATACGACAATGTACTAAGTAGTCTACCGATGCTAGGCTAGTCTGATCTCGGATAAAATGGTCGGCACTTGGGCGTCGCAGGCTTTCGGATTCCAAATGGAAATGACGTGGGCTGAACAATCCGACCCACGCCGATGAGATCACAGCCCATTATAAAAAGTCAGCGTTGGATCCCCACCCGCTCCTCTCTCAGCTCCCTCTCTGAAACTATCCCCACCCCACACACATCATCATCCTACACAATGGTAAGCCACATCCCCCTCGACAGCGGATGCTTATCGCTGACCGCGTTTGTAGGTCAGAGTCGGTATCAACGGGTATGTCGTTTTATTTTGCTATCCGGTGGTGCTTCGTGCCCATCCGTTTGTTTTTAATATAGATTCGGTATGTATATGGTACGTTCCTTGATGTCCTTCCACCTGACGCCCTCGTAGGCCGTATCGGTCGTATCGTCGCTCGCAATGCTCTCGAGAACCAGGAGATAGAGATCGTCGCGATTAACGAGTGCGTGCATAGATCGTCATTCTAGAATCATTCTGACGCAGTCGGCTGGCAGCCCTTTCATCGACCTCAGTTACATGGTACAAGACAATGCTTATCCATCGATGGCGCACTGTGCTGACACGCATATAGGACTACATGTTCAAGTACGACTCCGTCCACGGCCGCTTCGAGGGCGACGTTCACACCAAGGACGGAAGGCTCGTCATCAACGGAAACGCCTATCACTGTGTTCAGCGAACGCGATCCTGCCAACATCCCGTGGAGCAGCGTCGGCGCAGAGTATATCGTGGAATCCACCGTACGTACTTTCTGATGCGCGTAACTCCGCATATTAGGCACTGACATTGTCATCTCTCTCAGGGTGTCTTCACCACAACCGAAAAGTGAGAAATCTCATCATGGCATGTTGAAGTGACTCAATCCATCATCTCGCAGAGCTTCTGCTCACCTGAAGGGCGGTGCCAAGAAGGTCATCATCTCCGCACCCTCCGCTGATGCCCCCATGTTCGTGGTCGGCGTCAACCTCGACGCTTACAACCCCAAGTACACCGTCATCTCCAACGCTTCTTGCACCACCAACTGTCCTCGCCCCCCCTTGCTAAAGGTTATAGATGACAACTTTGGCATCGTCGAAGGTCTCATGAGCACCATCCACGCCACTACCGCCACCCAGAAGACCGTCGATGGTCCCTCTGCAAAGGATTGGCGTGGTGGCCGTGCAGTCAACAACAACATCATCCCATCCAGCACTGGTGCGGCCAAAGCCGTTGGCAAGGTCATCCCTCACCTCAACGGAAAATTGACGTGGTGTTCGATCTACACATCCCTTTCTTCATATTGATATATCGTCACCTTCAGCGGTCTTTCTTTCCGTGTGCCTACCCTCGATGTTTCCGTCGTCGATCTCGTCGTCCGTCTTGCCAAGCCCACAACTTACGCTGACATCAAGGCTGCCATGAGAGCTGCTGCCGAGTCTCCCGAACTCCGCGGCGTCGTTGCATACACCGAAGATGCAGTCGTATCCGCTGACTTTGTCGGTCCATCCAGCAAGCTCCATCTTCGATGCAACCGCCGGAATCCAGCTCAACGACACCTTCGTCAAGCTTATTGCCTGGTACGACAATGAGTGGGGATACTCGAGGCGTGTGTGCGACCTTCTCGTCTATGCTGCGAGGAAGGATAAGGAGGCCGGCCTGTAAATGGCCGAACAAAAAGCGACGTGCGGTATACTGTATGTATGGGGTGGCTTTATGTCCATAGATGATTAGATCAGTCAAGTATGTACCATAGCCTCGTCAAGCTTCTGAGTCCGGTCTACTCCCAAGTGAATGCCAGAAGCTTTCATTTCGTGTTGTCGTGTTTTGCCAACCAGCACTCCTGTGCATTGTGGATTGATGAGAACAGAGACATAATCATACACACTGCAATCGCAATCGCATGTGCACTACCCTGAATACACGAGGACAGTCAGGTACAAGAGACCCCCCCTTAGTAAAGTACGTCGGCCGCGCATAAGCGAGATCTGTTAGGCGATACTGGATGGCAATTTTTTTTCGTCCGCATCGGCGACAAGTTCCTGTGTGGAACGCCCTCCTGGCCTGGCTCCGGTTTCACCATTAGTAAGGTTGGAGCTGGGGCCACGGTAGTGCCGACGTGCACTGCAAGACGTGGTGAGTCAATCGGCTCGGGCAGTGAGCAAAAGCGCAACGAACCCAAGTATGTACCATACCCTACGCATTTCAGTTGATAAGAGCACTCCGCAGTAAACTGGTGACTTACCCGGTAACAATGACGACACCGATCGTGATTACGGATGCATAATTCATGTTATCCCTAGTGGCAGGGAGGATAGTGGGTAGCGAGAATATAACGCATACGAAAAGAGTCCACGAAATGCACGCTATGTTGGCGGCCCACCCGACGATACCGGATCCCATGTAAAACGGCCCCGGTTTGAAACGGACTTCGGGGTGGTTTGCATACAGCGGCGTCTAGCGTAGAACTAGTGAGGATGTAGGAACTAGAAAACCAAAGAAGAGAATTCGCACAGGAAAATAGGTATGATGTAGCTGACATCCAGGGCTATGGCAGTGAGAGCGAATATTGCATTTGCTGCAACTGGCGATGCGAGGTCAAGCAGACCAGGTAAGATGGATATAATGGTTGTCAGCCAAATGGCACGCAAGGGCGTCTGAGTTAAGCGCGATACGTGGTTGAAGTATCCAGAATCGGAAGGCCTATCGTACGGTTGGCCTGCAAGGCAAGAGGAAACATTCGTTGCAGCTTACCATGATCACGACTGAACGCATAGAGCATTTCGCGAGCAAGCTTGCAACGCCGTTTGTACCACAAAGAAGGCGGTAAAGCACACGAAGGTCTGGGGAGCATAGTCTATTGTATGCGGCCTCGAACAACCAATCGACTCACCCACAAAACGAGCGCTGCAGGAAACGCCCATCCGTGTGACCATTATCTGAAACGGTGTTGGTATCACTGCAGACCCAAGTACTGATGCACACCACACCTGTAAGAAAGCAGAACCAGATATCCCAGGCAAGTCCCCGCTGGAGCCACTGAGTACCCCATGCAAACGGCGAAGCATATTTAACTTACATCGGACCAGAACAGAGCACAAGTACAATGTTAAGGATCCAGCCAAGGATGCCAGTTCCGATCACTGCATACCATAGTCAAAGAGCAGTGAATTACGACAATTTTGTCCAACCATTACCGGCAATGAAAATAGCGGAGGGGGCTGAAAGCATGGCGGTTAACAGAGATCCAGAAATTTAGGTGAGGACCAACCTGCATATGCAGCGCGGCGAACCTCCTCACTGAAAAATGAGATCAGTAACTGAGGAGAACAAAGAGGTTCCTACGAGATGTGGGCAGTAGCATCATAATCCTACATGATCAGTAAGGGCCCGCTTGAATTGGAGAACCTCGACCTACGGTCATCTTTATGAAAGGTGATCAACAGTTAATCGGATTGGCAGATGCAAGAACGCCACGTACAGTCCACTGCACACTGAGCAATCCAAACAAAAATGCGATGCCATTATTCCACCCTCCGGTTTGGTTGATGATGCTTGACTACCAAAAACATAGCTTGCAGGATGCATATCCGATCTCGGGGTGGTCGCCAGCAGCACTATAATAATGATAATCGTCGTGCCAAGGTTCACAAACACAAAACCGCGGGTGAAGGACGCGAGATATTTGGTAGCAAATGAGTTCAAAATGCCGTGGGTGATAAGAAGCCCTGTAAACACCCCGACTGTCTTTCCTGGTATAATCACAAAATTCGGCTGTGCTATCGCTACAGCTGCGAGGATCATGTTTGCGAGACCGAATTCAGTAGATGAAATCCCTGCTACCTGGCCAAGAAGATTGAGCCATCCAACTAACCAGCCGACGATGGCGCGGTGTGTTGATGGGCAAAGCCTAGCGGAAGCCGTATAAAGCCCACCACAGGTCGGGAACGCGGATACGATCTCCGCAATGCTGGACCCCAATGTGAAGCA